>JAFIRS010003025.1:0-162941 GCA_018342105.1 Gonioctena quinquepunctata
AATATGCGCTAATTGCCAGTTGAATAGAGATAAACGTTTGCAGATCGCAATCCTTGTGGATGTGTCAGTAGAATATCATGGCATTTGTCTTTCCACAATTTGACGGACCGATGATTAATGAGCGAACAGATGATGGAAGTAGTGGGCCATGTCTCAATGAGTTCGCTCCATTTAATCCAGTCCCGATTTTCTTATCCAAATTATCTACTGCAAACTCTTCTTTTTGCTTGACAATGCGCATTGTTTGACGGTTCGACACTTATTAACTTATTAGTGCAAGATGTGTGAGATATGTTTCATTTAAATGTCTACCACCACACGGAGCAGACGTAAAAGCAAGAGATCGAATAATAAAAAAAAAGGTCGAGGATTTGTGAATTCTTTAATAAATAAATTGCCGTTTGAATTGCATTTACCTGGAGGATATCAATATTGTGGACCCGGAACTAAATTACAAAAACGATTGGCACGCAACGATCCAGGCATCAATAAATTGGATAGGGCCTGTAAAACACACGACATTCAATACTCGGAGAATCTCGACGATATTGAAGCTAGACATAAAGCAGACAAACAACTTGAATACAGTGCTTGGGATAGGGTCAAATCGAAGGACGCAAGCATTCGTGAGAGAGCAGCCGCTCTACTCGTCACCAACATAATGAAGGCGAAAAGGCGTTTCGGTATGGGTTGTGATGTGAACAATGTCAAACAACGAAGGAGAAAAAATAAAGCATCGAAGAAAAATGGGCGAAATAAAATCAGAAAAGTAGCATTCGGAGCAGGAATTGTACGAAAAGTTCGGAATGAATTACATAAAGCTGGAGGTAATCAATTCGTGACAAACAATAGAAAGATGGCCACAACAATGGCATTGAAAGCAGCACGTAAATATTTGAAGGCAGCAGGCGGAAAGAAAAAAATTCGCACACCTCGCATAATACCTATTCCGAAAGTTGGTGGAATTTTACCATTGATACCAATTTTGCCGGATTGTCTGCATTGGGTAGTTTGGCCGGTGCTGCTGCAGGTATAAGCAGAGCTATAAATTCGGCAAGTGCGAGCAGAAATGATCTGAAAGAGGTAAAACATCATAACAGAAAGATGGAGGCGATAGCTTTAGGAAAAAAGGGTAGTGGTATATTCTTGAAACCATATCGCAAAGGTCTTGGTATCTATCTCAAACCATATACATCAAAAAACTAATTGATGCCCTACCTCTTAAACCTCTCACAGATATAGATCTTACATATTATGCCAAACAATTGAAAATTCCACATTTTCGTGGGGTGTTCATGCGTGATAATTTGCCAGCCTCAGGACCACGTAATCATGGAAACAGCCATCATCAATTTGGATGGATTCAGCGGTCGAGGAACACATTGGGTGGCATACAGGAAAATTGGAAGAGTTGCAACATATTTCGACAGTTTTGGAGATTTACCCCCACCAGTGGAGTTGGTCCATTACTTCCGGAAAGGTACACATGCAGTCGAAAAAATTATGTATAACTATGATGTAACGAAGCATTTTTTAGAGCTCCGTTACTAAGCACGGCTAAAGTTTATTTAACCTAACTTTGGTACGTCCCTGCCTATTTGGGGTTTCTATTAGTTCTGGTCTGGCAAAATATTTCATTCCCTGTTAGAAAGTAAGGTATATACCCAAAGCTACTGGAATTCACGTCAACAGCATGCATAAAACATAACAGAGTTTTTCTCTAGATTTGATAAAAAGGGTGAAAAGCTCCGGTGATAGTTTTTGTAAAAGACGAGAAAGAAATAAAGATCGGGATGGGAAAAACCAAATCATTTTTTGTATCAGGAACGAAATTATCCTTCAGATTTTCGGTCCAGTTTCAGTTCATCGGACAAAAAACCGCGCCTTTCTTACTAGGCTTTTTCGTCTTGTTTGGTCATACATTCGAGATCTATAAAAAGGCACATGAAGCTCTCATCGGGGCTTGTTCCTGTTCTTCCGTAAGACTTGTTCCTTGTTACTTGAATCCAGTGTTGATACGAAGTTCGTTTATAAGTAAAAGTGAAAAGTGTGAAAAGTAGATTCGAGTTCCAGTAGAGTTGAGGTATCCGTAAGTGGAAATAGTAAATAAGTTGTATTTGAGCTGGGTTTCTCCGTGTGCTGAAGCACTTGAAGTTTATTATTTCTACATTTATTATTACTCGATTTGATTCAATTAATTTTCCGGGCGTTTACATATTATTATATGTATTATTATTATTTCATTTAGTTAATTATCTGTCGTGGCATTTACAGTTTATTTCTGCCAAAGTATTCTTTATTTGAGTTAATTCTTTACCTGAGAAGTTAAATATATTTTCTGCATTATTATAATTTTCTTTATTCGAGCATTTGCCGAAACGTTTAAGTTGGTCAGAAGACTACAGAGTGAATATTGATTTATTTTATTTTTGGGTGGTTCAATCGAACTTTTTGTGAAATTGATTGAGTGTTTAATTTAGGGTAGTATTGACATTTTAGTCAATTGTTGGTTATTTTTACGGGTAAAAATATATGATTTATTTGCCAAATTGAACAGTATAAAGTAGACCATTTTATTTTGTGTCCCCGCGGAAAACAATTTTCACATAAGCTCTGGCAGGTATTTTCTTTTTCTTGTCAAGGGAAATCTTACATAAATAGTTCTTTTATTTGCCCGTTATTAAAATTATTGGGTTATGTTTTCAGTTATTTGAGTTCAGGGAAAACGCCGAATGCAAACAACTGACGCGAATCTTTACATCACTTAAATCAGTGAATTTAAATTTTATATTGTCTTAAGTTCGGGGAAAACACCGAATTTAAGCAATTGACGTATAAACCAATTACATAACAATAATTATTGGTCCCCGTTGTCCCGATTCAGGCACTAACCAAATCGGAACATCGGCCGCGATAAAGGCGTTGAAAAGTTTATATGTCCCTGAAAATACATGTCGAGCAAAACAAAATTCACGAATTTCACAATTTATAGTTATATTCAGGAGGAATAATTCATAATAGCGACTTGAGAAGGTGATTTGGGTAAATAAACGATTTTGATTACATTGTGGGGAAATAAGGGATTTTATAACACGAGAATACTGTGAAGCATTGTCGTCTGTATCCACGCCCATTTGTTAATATTGTCTAAGCTCAGGAAATCGCCGAGCATAAACAATAGGAAAACAAAGGAAAAAAAAATAGAATTCTTGTTAACGAGAACAGTCGTAGAAAGAAAGGGCTATTTTAAGGAACAGAAACAAAATATCACAGCCGGGATTATTACCAACGTGAAGCTTAGGTAATATACAAGTGACACGTAGTATTCAAATTTTGTAAGGGTTAACAAGGGGAATCGGGATGTTATGAGCCGCTTGCTTATAAACTTGAAAAATCACTTTCTGAGTCAGACAGATAACCGTGTTCAGGAAGAAACAGTTTTTCTTAGCTCTCAAGAGTAGTTCATTTTATAATTGCCGGAAAATTCCTGTTCATTTGGCCAGTTATATTTACCGTGAAGGTAAATATCATTTCGATACTATTTGATAGATAGAAT
Source organism: Gonioctena quinquepunctata (assembly GCA_018342105.1). Taxonomy (NCBI): domain Eukaryota; kingdom Metazoa; phylum Arthropoda; class Insecta; order Coleoptera; family Chrysomelidae; genus Gonioctena; species Gonioctena quinquepunctata. The sequence continues at coordinate 3,557 of JAFIRS010003025.1, forward strand.
TATATATATATATATATATATATATATATATATATATATATATATATCGGTATATGTATTACCCCATTTAAATGTGCCAGACCGTTTTCTTTTAAACAAAAATATTTGTATCACGAAAATTGTTGTGCCCATTCTTATTGAATATACCAGTTAATTTAATACCTATTACACACTGTGTTTACATTAAAAAACAAACCCTTTCTATTTCCTATAAAGTATTGAAGTTACGCAACAGACGTATGTGGTCAAGTTGTAGAAAAAGAAATTTGTAAAGAAAAGAAAATCAAATAAAGACATTATTTCTGTCTGTCTCTCTCTTTGGGAGACATAAAAGCAATCGGCGTTCAGTATCCAAAATTTGTACTTAAAGCCTACAGTATTTTGTAAAGATTCAAAAAGTGTCAATATACCAGACCCCTGGACGTTCCGTATCTTCATCTGTAGCTACCCTAGTGCGTGGAGAAAACCACTATAAAATCTGGCGCCCGAGATTTGAAATAGAGAAAGGAAAGTTTTTCCTGCCTAAAATTCTGGCGTCATAAGTAACGTGATTTTCTAGGAGTTTAAGGGTTATTAAAACAAACCCTAGCAAAACACGTCACAATGAACGTGAGCAGAAATACAATACAGTTGTGTGTGGACACTTATGCTTGAAGTTTCTCTCTCTTCCAATCACCCGAAAAAGCTAAAATGGATTTCACGCCAGAAATGGATCGAGAGGCTATTAAGAGAATGGGGCATTCCCTCATCGCATATTCAAGATTACGCAGCTTGAAAAAAATGAGTAAAGGTCAACTTGCGGATATGCCCAAAGAGGTCATGATTACTTGTGCAGCTAATGAAATTGCATCGGTTTGGGAAATACTTCCAAACACCTTCAGGAGGATATTGATATTTTAAAATATAAATATTGCTATGAACATCATATGGACAATGCAAGTGTTGGAACATCAAATTCCAGTGATGTGAATGACGGACCCATACCTCGGAAACTATTTTGTTGTTATTGCACCATCGATGATTGTAATATTGGCGCCAATAACAATCAAGTTGAATTGGGACACACAATGCCGCCGAGGAAACGAAGAAAATTATATCACATGTGTTGTGAACAACAATAAAATGATTTGTTATCATATGAATGCAATCAGTCATGTCACGAAAGTTCGAGCTACAAGCTGTTGGAACCAGTGTCTTGAGTGCAGACTTCTACCCACCCATTGAGCTGGATAAGAATAGCCGTTATGGATTGGGGCTTTTGGGATTCTATGGATGCAACACAATCCACAATGTCACGGAAACAAACAACTTGATCACTTTCTTCATTCCCGCAAATAAAGCCTCCACAGTCAGTTCTTAACGTGTTATAAAAATACCAAGTGGCGCATATGAGATAGAAGAAATAAATGCTGTTATCCAACGAGAACTTGAATTCCACGTATTTCATGGCGCGAAACATGATGACACCACATTGGATGAATTGTTCAGCCTCTGAGCAAACAATAATACATTCAAATGTATGATGCAATCAAAGTATGTGGGGAACCTGAAACATGAAAACTCAATAGCATCCCTATTGGGATTCGAGAAGAAAGAATTCAGTGCAAATCGCATGCATGAATCTACATCTCCTGTGAATATTGTACCCGTGAGACTCATTCGATTGGATTGCAATATCATTTCAGGATCATACATAAATGAAGAAGAGAATCATATTCTTTTTTCATTTGATGTTGATGTTGAGCCGGGTTATAATATAACAAAAGAGCCAAACAACATTATTTATATGCCCATCAGCCCGGAAGGACGTCAGTTCATCGACAACATTACTCTGCGCATATTGGATCATCGAAATAATCTCATCGATTTCGGTAGTGTGGAAGAAATAGTTGTCATATTGGAATTGAAGAAATTACAATAACGAATGTAATGGGTTTTTGCTACAACAAACGACAAAACAGTGAATACGAAATATTTTCACCAAACAAAGATCGTCATTCATCGAATATCGTCAAAAAGAAAAGCTTTGCCAGGAAGAAGGTCATTCCACAAGTGTATGCTGAACGACAAAGACATACATTGTCAGCGAGAGATCTTAATTTTCTAAACTCGATTGGACTCCGAATTCGACAATAAAATGGTACTCGAAGCAAACAGTGACAAGTTGAATATTTTCAATGAACCAGTGGTCGATCATTCTCTCATAAGTCTGCACGAGCATACCTATAAGCCGTATGGATCACCATTGTTCAAGAATTCAGATGAAATCCGAATTGCAATCAACAATCAAGATGTAATACTGACATTGCCGACAGTTTCATTTACATTGAGGGAAAATTCAAACCAAATGAAGTGAACAAAGTATGCTATCTTTCCAACAATGCTTTGGCATTCCTCTTCGACGAGATCCGCTATGAAATGGGTGGTAAGCAAGTTGCCGTTGTTCGAAAACCAGGCATAACATCCACAATGAAGAATATGGTTTCATTTGGTCAATCACACTCTCACATGCTTTTGACAACTGGATGGGGGCTTTCCGTCACAAAACAACACATTATTGATGCACCCAGTCATTTATTCAGTGGAAAACTTCCTCTCAAATATTTGATGGGTTTTGCCGAGGATTATAAGAAGAGCATTCTGAATGCAAAACAAGAACTGATTTTGATTATAGCTCGTTCATTCAAGAATTCATATATTGGAGAAGTTGATGCCTCTTTGGAAATTACAAAGATTGAATGGAAAATAAAACATGTTGTGCCCGATGACAAGCAGAAGCTCAAATTATTCAGTAGAATAAATAAGAGTGGTCTGAATTCAAAAATCAAGTTGGCTTATAGTATGTGGGATCTTCATGAATTACCCTCATTGCGTAGCACATCTTCAGACATATGGGCAATAAAAACAACCAACACTTTGGAAACACCTCGCTTCATAATTATTGGTTTTCAAAGTACCAACGCATCCGAAAACAGAACACTGGATGTGACAAAATTCATAAATGCAGACATTAATAACATCCGAGTGTATTTGAACTCTGAAGTCTACCCATATGAGCGTTGGAACCTGGACTTTGATAAAAAACTATTCTCTTCAGCTTACTATGCATATGAGGACTTTCAACTAGTTATTATGACAAAGATATGAGTGAACCTCTTATGGACCTTGAAGCATTTCAACAGAATCCCCTGTTCATCATTGATTGTTTACATCAACCGAATGCTACAAAATCATCTACAGTGGATATCAAGCTGGAGTTCGAAACAAGAAAAACTAAATTTCCAGCCAACACCAAAGTCTATGCACTCATTATACACGACACCTTCTTGACTTACAATGCATTGGATGGCTCTGTTCGTAATTCACTTTGAAATGTTCAATATTTTATTTTTGTACTATATCTGAATATTTTTAAGTATATCAATAATGTTTATGTGTAATGGAAAAATAAATAAACAAGATTTTGTAAATATATGTTTTATTTCATATCAAATATCTATCATATCATATTTATCATCATATTCATCATATAGTTGATATTTCTCGATGATGTCATCAGGTAGGAATGGTAAAAGGGTGTGGAGAAATCCTTCCAGATCCAATTTGATCATTTCTTCACAGAATTGTTGCAAGTTTAAGGCTCCTTGGCTGAATTCCTCACAAAGTATTGTACCCTTGACGTACTTCTCGGATAAATGTGCACATCTTTGGATTTCATCTTCATCGAAGCAAACATTCAAATCATAGACTGTAGCATGGAGGACATCTTGACTCAAAGCATTCAAGTAAGAGTTCAATCTCTCGATGGCTGTATTGATGTCCACGGCTTCCGTCCAACATTGACTCGAGTAATGCATCCACATATTGAAAACTGAAACGAAAAAAAGAATTGTTAATATATTCCATTGATATTCAAATAATTTTACTTACATGAGAAAAATGTGATTCTCCAAATATAGTACTTCTACACTGAATGTTATTTTTTAATGGAGAAATATCTATATTCAACATAAAATCACTATATCCTAACTATTAACATATAAACAATATTATCATTTAATGTAGTTGAATTCTACTAGAGGTCGAGTTCTCAAACTCCCTGCTACTTGTGGACTCTGACCCAAATATGTTATTGTATATTTGAAATCTGAAGCATTTATGCAACTGACATCGTCCGCATTGAATTCATCCGAAATACTTTTTGACAACCATGATTTGAATAAAGTATCATTATCATCACGTAATGTCATTAGAATAGATCTCCCATATCGGGTTATACAAATCGTCATACCAAGTATGTTGAAAGCTTTACCGATGGGTAATGATGATATTGGTCTTTGTTCAAAAGCTCCCACCCTCTTTTCAATTATTGAAGAATTGACTCTCTTCAAATCCACAACTTTTGGAAGAAAAGACATAGTAAGACTGTATGAAAAAATATAGATTATTTCACCCTATAAAAAATACACTCACTCAATTGAGAAACTTCTCGTACTCTGTATTCACTCTGATGATATTATCTAACATCTGATTTCTCATCAACGACTCCACACATTTTATAAGAGACACCCCCACCCCATTTCCAGTAGATGGGAGTGTGAAGGTCAGTGCGCGCTTGAACATCAACACACTCATCAATACTCGCAGTTCACTCCTACCTCTCTCACAGGATAAACGCCCTCCTCGCTTGGAGAGTGCAAGGATTCATGAAGGTCATGACCACACAAAATATGTATGTCTACACCACAACTTTAGTTACGGTCAAATAAAAATCTCAAGATCAAATCTTTAGGTTACCGAAACAATCCCAACATCAAAACTCGAGGTCAAATCTCAAAGTCAATACTTAATGTTATGACTCTCAAGGTCAAACTCAAGGTCAAAACTGTAGTCGAATCTCAAAGTCGACTAAACCCAATGTCAAAACTCAATGACAAATCTCAAAGTCAAATCTCAAGGTCAAACACACACCACATTGCACACCTGCAACCATTCAAGGTCACACGTGACGTCATAGTGGTGGGGGGAGACCCAGAACCGGCTTAAATCTCCTACTAAAGCCATTTCAGATAGTACACATAGACATATTTCAATATGACAAACGAATGTATTTGACTTTAATAAATGCTTTTTCGAAATTCGCACAAGCTATCCCAATAACCGGAAAAACTGCATTCATATTAGCAACGCATTAATAAAATACTTTTCATCATTCGGAATACCAGAAAAATTAATTATCGATAATGGAACTGAATTTAACAACGGAACTGTCACAGAAATATCAAATTTACATAAAATTAAAATACACTTCACTACACCGAAACATCACGAATCAAATGGATTTGTTGAAAGACTTCATTCTACCTTAACCCGTAACTGCTACTACCGGGTCTGTACGACCCAGCGATTTATTTGCACACCCCTCTCTTTCGAGTCAAAAAGCGCAGATAATTGATGATCCGTGACTTCTCTTCTACTGCAGTACTGTTTCGACTGTTGAGTAGATCGCGTCGATTGTTTTGCATTTTCAACGAATTACGTGCTATTTAGGGTCTCGGAGACCCGGTGATAGTAGTTAGGAAATATTTTGCAGTTTCATCATAACTTAAGTATACTCAATGTTTTAAAACCTCGTACTGATTATTTCATAATTTTAGATAATTTCAATATCCCTTTTTTTTACAGTGAATATGGACACAAGAAAACCTTTACATGACAATGAACTTGCGAAGATTTTTGGGCTGATGAAGAAATTAGGATAGAAGATGAAGCAGGTCCTTCAGGTTCCCAATGTATGTCAGCGGATGATGAAATGGATGCAACGAATATTATTCTTCTTGATGGGGATAAAAGCGAACAAGGAGAATCTGATCATGAATTGTTTAGTGTTCATGATACAGATAGTGAAGATGATGAGTGGGTGCCCGAAAAAGATGAAAAGTGTAGAGCCAATACAGAGTATAGCGGAAGTGAAAACGAGAATGGTAATGAACAAAACTTTGGTATAGATGATGATATAGAAGAAACTATGGGTGGGAGATTTTTTTATGGAAGATTGAATAAGAAAACAGCAAAACCTTGTATGAAATGGGCACAACAAGCTCCAGTTAGAGGACGAGAGCGGGCAGAGAATATTCATACCATTCTACCAGGGCTGAAAGGTCCTGCACGAGAAAATCCCCCGTCTGAATCTCCATTACAAGCATGGAGATTGATTATTTCTGACGATATTTTGGCAGAGATTGTTATAAACACCAACAAGAAAATTGAGGTAATGAAAGTGAATTACAGCTCATTCAAAACTAAACATAACTCAAGATATAAATTTCATCCCCGTTTCATACAACCCACCAATAAAGTTGAAGCATTTATTGGCCTATTATATTTGCAAGGAATTTTCAAATCTGGCCATGAAGATCTGTAATCTCTTTGGGCAGCAGATGGAACAGGTAGAGATATTTTTCGGTGTACCATGACGTTAGCAAGATTTCTATTCCTTTTGGCTGCCATTAGGTTTGATGACTTCGAAACGCGAGCTGAGCGACGCGAAACAGACAAATTTGCTCCAATATCCACTATATTTAAAATATTCGTTGAGAACTCAAAAATTAACTATACTCCCGGAATATTCCTGACTTTGGATGAAATGTTGGTTCCATTTAGAGGACGATGTTCTTTTAGGATGTACATCCCGAACAAACCGGCTAAGTACGGCATAAAAATTCAGATTTTGGCTGATTCCAAAACACATTATATGTGCAATGCCGAAGTGTATACCGGTAAAGACCGGGGAGACCGGTATCAATTGTAACAGGTGTCAATTGTAACTTTGATATATATCCCGCCATCTGTCGAGAAAAGGAAAAATGTATGTCCTGGTAAAATAGCTTACTACAAGCTACTCAGGATGAAGTACTATCAATTTGTCAACAATAGTGTGTTAGCCTGTGGAACGTGCGAATGTGATCTTTGACCTAAAATGTAAGTATTGCATTCCATAATTGAGTGGTGATAGCAAGTTTATTCTTGAGGCTACCCCAAAAACAATTATTACACTGAAATCAGGCTGTTTCGGCGATAATATTCACAGTGATTTGATTACCAAATTTGAAGGTTATGTTGAGTGGAATGATTGTCTAACGGTTAGGGAGCTGTTGGTGTCGATTGTAACAGATTCGAGGGTGTCGATCGTAACATGTTACAATTGACACCAGTTGCGGTAATATTAGTATTTATTTAGATCTTTTATTGTTACAGTGTGAAAAGATGGTGAAACCCAGAGTCAAGAAGACCACTAGAGGTGAAATTCCTCAAGAGTTGTACGAGCAGGCTGCTTATGATGTGATTAATGGAAATGCAAAAGTCAGGACAACAGCAAAAAAATATGGAATGTGCCATATTTCTCTCAGGCGATTTGTTATTGCTAAGAAGAATAATAAAAACCCACAAGTTGGTTATCATCCGCATAATAGAGTTTTTACTTACGAACAGGAACAGCAATTGGGCAAGTACTGCACAATTTGTTCCAAACTGTATTTCGGACTTACACCAAAGGATTTACGCAAATTAGCTTACCAGTTTGCCAAAAAAAATGTGTGTAAAATTCCACAGGGGTGGGAAAGGACTGAAATTGCGAGTGAGGATTGGCTTACAGCATTTTTAAAGCGTAATCCGGATCTGTCCATACGCACTCCTGAATCAACCAGTTTAGCAAGAGCTATGAATTTCAATCAAGAAAATGTCAATAAATTTTTTGACAACCTGGCTGATGTCTTACAAAGATACAATTTTGGGCCGAACAATATATACAACGTAGATGAAACCGGGTGCACTACGGTTCAAAAACCTAATAAAATCATAGCAACAAAAGGTGTGAAACAGGTGGGTGCAATGACTTCGCAAGAAAGAGGAACGTTAGTTACGATATGTGTAGCCGTAAATGCACTAGGGAACAGTATACCACCCATGTTCATTTTTCCCTTGAAGAGATATCATGAACATTTCATAAGAGATGGACCACCTGGATGCATCGGATCTGGGAACAAGAGCGGTTGGATGCAAGAAAGAGAATTCCTGATTTTCATGAAACATTTCGCACATTACGTGAAACCAAATACAACAAATAGAGTCCTGCTTATTTTTGATAACCATGGCTCGCATCTGTCTATTCCCGTTATAGATTTTTGCAAAGAAAACTACATAACATTACTTACATTTCCACCGCATACGTCCCATAAATTGCAACCGCTGGACCGCGGAGTTTATGGGCCTTTAAAAAAATTTCAATAATGAATGTGATCAGTGGATGAAGATAAACCCGGGCAAACGAATGACTATTTACAATATACCATCAATAGTGCGAGACGCTTTACCACTAGCTGTAACTCCCAGAAATATCACTGCAGGTTTCAAATGCTCAGGAATATGGCCTTTGAATAGGAATATCTTCACTGAAGATGAATTTGCACCTTGTAGTGTCACTGATAGACCCGTTGGAGCAAGTTTGGTGGAAAAAGACACGTCTAGATCAAATGTCGAAGAAACCGTTGACAACCCCCAACCCAGCACATCGGCAGCTCCTTCAACACCAATTCGGCCGCCAAATAGTAAAGATATTCTGCATATACTTCCAGCGCCTCCTATGAAAGCCTATACTCCGGAGCAAGTTCGTCCTTTGCCAAAAGCTGATTTCAGCAAACCAAAAGGCACTACATCCAGACGAAAAGGGAAAACTGCAATTATAACGGACACACCTGAGAAGCAACTATTGGAAGAACTATACAACAACAGAAAAGTGTCTTCCGCTAAAAAAAACGTTATGGCATCTAAAAAAACTGGGAAAATAAAAATCTGAAGATGACACTATATGTTTAATATGCTGTGGTCCTTACTGCAGCAGTAAAGAGGACTGGCTGCAGTGCAGGAAGTGTCAAGGCTGGGCTCATTCTTCTTGTGCTAAGAACGATCCTTTATTTGTTTGCAATAATTGCGAGTCCTCAGATTCAAATTAATTTTGTGTCACATATTTTTCCCGAACTTTTACTTTCAGTTTTCGTTGTTTGCATTCAATATACATATAGTTTTCATTTTGTGTTTGAAATGACATTTTTTGTATTGTGTTTTAATAAATTATAATATAAGAATATCATTTAACCTCATTTAAAATAAAATATGAGTTGCGTCACAATGATATATCAAGGGCTTAACATCAAATTTCATTCTTACATAATTTCATATGACCTTCACGTGTTTTTATACCCTGTTACTTACTATTGACACCAAGATGGTGTCAATAGTAACATTTGGTTTTTGACAAAAAATATATTTCTGAAGCTAAAGTTAATTGAATTACACCAAATCTGACTATGTCACGTTATTCCAAAAGCTTGAAGTAACCCTTGGATGTTTTTATTTTCACAATTTGGTGGTTACTGTATTGAGGAAAAAATCAAAACCAATTTTTGTTACAATTGATACCGGTCTGACATTTGTAGGAACTATGAAAAAAAAATAAAAGAAATACCTGCTGCATTTTTACCATCCAAAGCTAGAGAAGTAGGTTCCTCCATTTTTGGTTTCACATCGGACCTTACTCTTGTCAGCTACGTTCCAAAACAAAATAAAAGTGTCATTTTGCTATCCCCTATGCACCATGATAATCGAGTAGATAATACCTCAAAAAAAAAACAGATATAATACTATTTTATAATAGTAGCAAAGCCGGTGTTGATGCATTAGACGAAAAGTGTGCCAACTATAGTATATCTCGTCGATCCAGAAGATGGCCCACTACAGTATTTTATTGTATTTTGAACATATCAGGAGTGAACAATCGTGTCTAATACCAATTTGCAAGACATGGAAAAGAAATATCTCGATATAATTATCTGAAGGAACTTGGATTAGCCCTTTGCTATCAACACGTCCACACAAGAATCAACAATCATTCCATTGCTGCACAGAGCAGCGGATATTTTTGAAATCCAATTCACGTATAGCCAGAGAGCCGAAGAAACTCAGGGAAACAAAAAAAGGAAGAGATGTGGCCTCTGCCCCCCGAAGAAAGACCGAAAAACTTGCTATGTTTGTAGAGCATGTGAAAAACCAATATGTCTCAAATACTGCTATACCGTGTGTCCAGACTGTATAAAATGAATTTTATTTCACATAAAATTGTCATCAATGTTGTATTTATTATTTTCTTTCACCTGAATAAATCAAAATTTGGTTTCTGAACTCCTAATTCTATTTTTGAAATATGGGTCGATGTGACCCGGTATTAGTACGAATGGTGCAAAAGAAGGGTAGTACCAGTTACGGGTTAATTGGACACTTAAGGATTCTTGAAGAATTATATCCAGATGAAACAGATCTTATTGATTATGCTATTATAGGTTATAATGAATCAATACATAGCTCAACTGATTTTAAACCCTTTGAATTAGTATTCGGACATACGAATTCTCGTGATCCCTTTGAACTTTCGACACCTACAACATTTTTCACAGATTATGCTGAAAATCATAAAAAGAAACTCCAACACATTTATGATCAAACCAAAAAGACTTTAGAAGAAGGAAAACAAAAAGTAATAAAGAAAACTAATATACATGGTGATACAAATAAAGACTAGAAAATTGGACAAACCGTATATAAACAAAACCCACAAGAAAGAAATAAAAAACTCAACAAATTCGTAGGACCATACAAAATAACTGAAATTTTAGATAGAAATAGAGTAGAAATTGAAAGGAATAAAAAGAAAGAAATAGTACATATTAAAGAACTCAGAAAGAAACTTATTATTTCAGATCCTTCACCAACATCAACGGAGAACTGACTTCACCAACTTTCCATGATTTAAATGGCAACCCCGGACTTTTACCCTTAAAATTAGGAAATGCCCAAAATAAAATAGATCAATGGTCATTTATTCAAATCTTTGATATATCAGAAATTATACAAGAATTTAATATATTGTCAAAGAGACTTATTCAATTAAAATCACTATTCGATAATGGAACACAGACTAATTATAAAACAGAATTTTATAATTCATATTACTTAACGGAACTCTTAGAAATGAAAATAATTTCCCAAATACATCAAATAAATCCATCAATAAAAAGAAAACAAAAGCGAGGACTCATTGACGGATTAGGATCAATAACTGGCAACTTAGACCAAAACGATGCAGAAAAATATGATAGAGCAATTGAATTACTTTCATCTAATCAGAATAAAATGAAAACTTTGATCACTGACCAAATAACACTTTTGCAAAAATCTATTGATACTTTTAAGAATAATACTCAAATCTTACTTCACAATCAAGAACTCTTGAATACTCGTTTACAGTTTATTGAAGATGTTATACAAAAACAAGAAAAAAAAAATATTGAGATTAATCAATTTTTGATAATACAATTAACTATATCTCAAATTACAACCGCCTTCAAGTAATTTATGATATACTAGAGAAAATTGAAATGGCTAAAACTTTCTCAAAATTAAATATTTTTCATAATTCCATGGCTGAACCAATGAAGTTCTCGAGGAAGTAGAAAAAATTAATAAATACTTAATGAAGAGTAAATTACCATTTGAACCAAAATAAGAAAACGTTTTACTGTTCGAAAAGATTATAGAAATAAAAGCATATTCAACACGAAACCAAATTATATGTATACTTGATATACCGATAGTTGAACCTGAGAACTATAATTATTATCATTTATATTCCTTGCCAACTCTGAAAAATAATTCATTCAAAACAATTATCCCAAAATCCAAATACCTTATCCTGAACGAACAAAACTATGTACTTTTCGATGTAAAATGCGATCAAATCCTCAACGAAGAATTCCTTTGTAAATTAAACAACCCAGAAATTATCACAAAGGACGCCTAGTCAAAAAGTCGCAACTCACATTTGTAAAAATTATAGAAAATCAACTCCTCTCCAAGGAACTTTTATTTTACAACTCACTTCCCAATGTGAAGTAAAAATTGATAACACAGTCATGAGAAGTTTTCAAAACCCTACAATTGAATTCAAACCATTTAGATTTCCAAAATTGAAATTTGAGAATTATTCAAATTTAAATTTTCAATTTCAAAATATCAAACCAATTAAGCTAGAAGCAGTTAATTTGGATGAAATGAAGCATATCCAAGAGACACTCGAGATCAAGAAAGAAGGAATCAAGAGGATCCCAGATGTACCGATTAATTCAAATAAAATCGACACTTGGACAATAATTCTTCATATTATGTTTTTCACAGCCATCTTGTACGCAGCCTATCGCATCTACTCAAGACGCCTAAGACTTCGAGCCGTACCAGGTGACAATTCCAAGGAAGAACCCCAAGTAGCCTTCCGAAATTCCGCCATCAACCCCGGAATTTCGCTCTGAGGATGGAGATGCCCTATATACGCCCCCTAATCGACGCCCACCAGGACGGATGTCCACTCAACAGATATTGATGAGACTTTATATAAAAATGTTCTATGGACGCTGCGTCGTCACTCTTATTTTGTCACTTATTGTTCAAACATCAACTTTGTTTAATAAAGTAAAAGTCACCTCTTCCAATTTCAAAGTTCTGTAATTTTTTTAAAACTGTTTTCGCCTAGCCACGACGAAAACTGGCTGAAATTTGGTTGTAATGGGATATGATGATTTCATCAGAAGGGTGTTCTCCAATGTCATGTCATTATGATAGGAAGTAATTTTTCTGGGCTTCAACCTTCAAATTTGGAATTATGGGTGACAATTTTTATAAGGAAAAAAAACAGATGATTTATGGTCCGATTCTTTTCAAAATTGGTAGCAAACAATTCAAGATGGCGGGCGTGATTTGCTAATTATGGTCCCATTCTATTCAAAATTGGCATATAAAAGTTATTGGGATTGTATATGATTTTTTAGTGGAAATCACAAAATTTGTGATTTATGCTCTGATTCTATCCAAAATTGATGTTGAGTTGTTTCTGGGGTTAAAGATTATGATTTTTTCCCGTCGAACTTCAATAATTCAAGATGGTGGACGAATTTTTTAATGTACTATTCGAAATAGGGGTTTTTGGAGTCGGAGATCAGAAGTTTTTGTCTAAGTTCAATAATTCAAGATGGCGGACGATTTTTTTAAATTTATGTTTCGAACCTATTCAATATTTTGACCCTTTTACCTATTGATAACTAGGGGTTTTTGGAGTCGAAAATCATGAAGTTTCTGTTAAAATTGTAAAATTCAAGATGGCACACGAGTTTTATGATTTATGGTCCGATTCTATTCAAAATAGGTATCTAAAGATTTTTGGAGTCGGAAATCATGAAGTTTTTGTTGGAATTGAAAATTTCAAGATGACAAACGAATTTTATGATTCACGCTCCGATTCTATTCAAAATAGTTATCTAGGGGTTTTTCAGTCGGAAATCACGAATTATTTGTCGAAAATGAAAAATTCAAAAGGGCGGACGCGTTTTATGATTCATGGCCCGATTCTTTTCAAATTAGGTATTTAGGGGTTTTTGGAGTCGGAAATTATGAAGTTATTGTCAACATTCAAAAATTCGAAATGGCGGATATGTTTTATGATTCATGGCCCGATTATATTCAGAATAGTTATCTAGGGGTCTTTTAGCAGTCGGGAATCACACATTATTTGTCGAAATTGAAAAATTTCAAATGGTGGACGCGTTTGATCATTTATGGCCCGATTCTATTGAAAATGTATCTGGGGCTTTTGGAGTCGGAAATTAGATGGCGGACGAGTTTTCTTATTTATGGCATAATTCTATCCAAAATGGATATCTAGGGCTTTTTGCGGCCGGATATTATGAATTTTTGGTCGAAATTCAAACATTCCAGACGGTGGACAAGTTTTATGAAGCAATTGATTCTATTCAAAATAGATATTACCAATAAAATTGATTCAAAAACAGGAATAACTATTTTGAATTTGAACTGTAAACATTGCACAACAAGCTTATTGAATGTGCTCAATATACACGAATAAAAGCCTGTACTCATAAAAGACCATAATCCACAAAACTCATCCGTTATTTCGAATTCTTTGAATTCGCACAAAAAATTCCTAATCTCACCTCAAAAACCCCTTTATACCAATGTTTATAATAGAATTGGGCAATAAATAACAAAACTCGTCCACCACATTGAAAAAAAAATCATAATCTCCGACCTCAAGAACCCCTAGTAACCTATTTTGAATAAAATCAGGACATAAATCATAAAACACGTCCACCATCTTAAATTTTTGAATTTCGACAAAACATAGAGATTATGAATGTTTTGTCGAAATTTAAAAAATAATTGAAACCTCTAGATACCTATTTTGAAAAGAAGCGGGCCATCAATCATAAAAGTCATTGACCATCTCAAATTTTTTAATTTTGACAAAAAACTAATAATATCCAACCTCAAAAACCCCATGGATAACTTTTCCAATAGCATCAGGCCATTAACCATGAAACTCATCTTGAATTTTCCAATTTTGACAAAAAAATCATAATTTCCGACCTCAAAAACCCCTAAACACCTATTTTGAATAGAATCGGAACATAAATCATAAAACTCGTCCGCCATGTTGAGCCGCCATTTTGTTTTTTATCTCTAACAATTCCCAATTTATTGTCACCGGAATTATGGAGACCTGCAAAATTTCAAGTTATTCGGACGACTAGAAGTGGGTCGAAATTCACTTGCAAGATTTGCCCCAAACATACCAACTAACAAGTCAAACCAAATAAAAGCGTGTAAAAAAACGATTTATTTTATATTGTTTTGTTTTATTTTGACACCAACAAATTGTGAATGAAAACAGTATTTTATCACAAACCAACTTCCAAATCACTCACCTACATCGACTGTTATTTCCTACTCTCATATTAAAATTCCCGCCATGTTACATGATTTTACAATTTGGCCATTAATTGTGGTACGCTTGACAAAACCCTCGTGAAGAAAGGCTACGTAACGAGGGATGTATATGTGTTTTGTGTGTTATACGTTACACGTGTTTCCGAGTTTAATGAAATATAATAACTATATTAACCATGTTTTGCCTAGTCAGATATAATGATGGTGTTTTATTCGTGCTCAACGAAACACACGTTAAAAAAACCAGAAGGGTAAATGTATAGTAAGGGGGCTCCACCTTGTAGGGAAATACTGTTTAGCGGAATTTACATATTTTGGCGTCCTGAACAGAAAAATCAAATACAATTTTTGGTGGTCTCAACTATTTTCGGAGATACGGCGTCTCAAATACAAGAAAAACCGGGCTTTACGCATGTTCTTCTCCAGCCAAATTCACTCAAAATTCCTCCTTCTTTTCATCAGCAAAGTATACACACTCCAATTGGACAATTTTGAACTTATTTCCAACATATTTTCACCAGAAATTTACCAGGTTTTTCTCGTCTTTGGAAGGCCGTATCTGCAAAAATAGTTGAGACCGCAAAAAAAAATTTGGATTTTTCATTCAAGAGGCCTAATTACGGTATTTCTCTACAAGGTGGAGTCCTCTTTATATACATCTTCAACACGGTATTTTTCATAAGATTTTTTTGCGTGCCTTTTCATATAACTGCTTACGACAGGTCATAGATCCATTTTTTAAAGTTGAAGAAAGGGATACAACACTACCCTAACCTAACTTTGACTTTGGTGACCCGATCACTACTTGAAAAGAGAAATGGAAACAGTTGCTCACTTCGATCACTCTTACATTCGACCGGATGAGAAAATGAGTTCAATTATTTGACTCCATGCCTCAGATTTGAGGAACATTTACAAAGTACAGAAAGTAGAGAGACCGAATTGAAAATTTTAATGGATTATAAATAATCCAAGGTATCTTTAAAATGGCAACATTGTAGTAGCTGTCAGTAGTTAGTAGTTTTTGAAAATTGACCATAATTTTTCAAAACTGTAAACAGAAAACTTGAAATGAGAAAAAAAGGAAGAAATAGGTGGATAACTATGTGTAAATCGTGCTGATAAAAAAGAGGAATTTTGAGTGTTTCATTGAAGTAAACAGTTGTGCTTTGAAATACTTGACTGAATACAGTGACTGCTGTGACACATTTTTCCCCAGAAAAATATTTTCCAAACGTCTCCGCGCTTAAATTTCTATTGGCACAGTGATTTTAATGTTTAATGTTAACAATTTTAAATATATTCCTTCGGTTACCAAATACTACAGTTTTACCCAAAAAATACCTACAAAAGGTATTTTAGCATCCGGAGAAAAAACATTTATGAAAATATCCAGGGCCATATTTCAATATTGACAATATTTTCCCGAGTTGGAGTTTGCTAATCTTATTTCAAGTTGAATGCTATATGCTGCCGCAATACACTACAGACTACATAGATAATTTACTATACCTTTTTTTCCTAGAGGATGTTATCTTTCTCCAAACAATGAAGAATCAAATATTGGAAGGATGCACGGTGGAAATTGAATGTGAAGATTTCAGTGAAGTTGGTAAGGATATAGTTGTATTTTACTTTCGATTAGCTTGCTTTTGTGCGGGTTGATGATGGGTACATGCATTTGTATATTGACTACCTTCTATTTTTTATTAATAGGTAGTCAGAAACATATATTTATTAAGTATCTCAGACGAGTTTTGTGATTTATGGTCTGAATGTAATTAGTCAATAATAAAGGATTTATATATCACCCCTTCGCCCTCATCAACCATCCCTTGGAAACCTAAAATAAGATGATTCATCTTGAGAAACCTCATTTGGAAGGTACTATGACACAGATTACAATTATCAAAATTGCACTGGTTAGATCACAATCTAATACTGTTGAATTTTGGAAATTTCACAGGTTCATAATTTCATTTCACGACATAGGATGGAAGAAAAAGTTATTTGTTAGGTATTTTGATAATCTATTGTGGTTATGTGTATATTTTTTGTGAAAATTTTTGGTAGAAAATGAAGATATCTGGCAAAAAATCAAATATCATTTATATCATTATTATCTATCTTCAGCCCTTGTCATGCAATAAAAAGCCCTTGTCATGTAATAAAATCATAGACTTGTGAAATTTCATGAATTCAACAGGCTGTATTGAACCAATCAATATATCACAGTGTGATTTTGATGATCGTAATGTGTATCATAATTCATTTTAAATGGCGTATCACAATATTAATAATGCCATTAATGATTTCCAAGGAGTGGTTGATAGTGGCAAGGGGGTCAGTGATGTTCATTTCATTGATACATTGAAAAATGTCCCATCCTTTTAACAGAACTTGGGTAATGTTTTGATTTTTTTAGATGTATCGAGAGCAAGTACCCATCACCATGATGAAGAAACAGCTGATGGTAGAAACTCGCAGCCCACGGATAATGGAAATACATATTCTCTGCAAACTACAAATGGTGGAAATGGGGATTATCAGATATCGACAGATAATGAAGATTATCAGCCATCCACTGATGATGGAGTAAGATATAAACTGAAGATGAAGATCATAAGCCGTCCCTGTCCAAAGATGATGAAGATTATGTGCGAACCACAGAGAAAGATCATGATGAAAACTATAGATATTTGTCTTGGGATGTAAATGAAAGAACTAGTTGACCATAATTGGTATCCAATTTTTGTGGCCAGAGATTCCGATTTTTTTCACAAAACTCAGTGATTCAAGCTAATTGATTTCATAAATGACTGAAAAGGATTGATGAAAATAAATGAAAACACATTTTTTAAAACGAAAAAATAATTCCTTCAGGGGTGTCACGCTATTCTGTTGAGTGAGATTCAATAACATGCTGCGCAATGTTTTCAATTTGAATACAAATATGTATTCTTGCACGACAAGTTTCTGAATCTTACCTATAGAATAGTGTGAAAGCTAGTTTTTTTTTCTTTTTGGTACAAGTGCTTATATATATATATATATATATATATATATATATATATATATATATATATATATATATTATATTTTATGTGATGTTGGTAGCTAATTATTTTCCTCCGCGTTGGGACGCCAAATGTTATGATATGACAATATGATAGGTAAGAATTTTGTTATTATATTTAATATTCAATTTATTATTATTATGCTTATAAATATTTTTGCACCTCGCTGGGCACCAAATTGTTATGAAAAGATAGTTGGTCTTAATTTTTTTTTTATTTTCCCTGTATAAATATTTTGATTTTGATATACCTCTAATACTTATGTAGGCAATTCAGCTCCGCGATGGAAAGCCAATTGTTATATTGTGATATGTTAATAGCTAATTGTTATGAAATAATAATTGCCAGCTAACGTTACTGTTTTCTCGCCACGTTGTTGCCAATTATCATTACTTTTCTTACCACGACTAATCTCAGTTGGGACGCCTTCGCCTCAGGAGTCGGTACTGGCAACAGAGCCACTGCCTGTCTAGCTGTCACTCGAACTATTTCATTTCAGTGTTTATAAGTACGATATTGCATATAATTGTGGAAAATAAATCAGAAATTATCAAAAAACAATGATATCCTTTATTCGGGAAAACTTATATTAACCTGGCCTGCGATAGATAACTTATAACTATAAGCAATTGACAAATTTTCATAAAATAATAGAAAACAGTGATGGATATGTGAATATAACCTCACTTTTTTTCTTTTGAGTTGGAAGAATTATTTTATAATTCAATACCAAATTATAGAATTCTTCAGATATACGAGTTATTTTGTGAAGTGATTCAGTTGATACCTGGAACTGGAATGTCGCTGATGCAATACCTGGCATAATCTGAATTCCTGTTTCATCCACTCCTCTCAGGAACTCACCATTTCAAAAGAAACCATCCAAAATCCACGAAATCAGCTTGGACAAGTTTTCCTGGGGAGAACCAAAAAGGTAATCTTCTTTTATCCTTGTTTATTTTGTGTCGAGATTATTCAGAGATTGTATTGGTTTTTTATTGTTGAAAAACTAACTTCTTATTATTGAAAATCCTAAATTTCTTACTTTCTAATTTCTTTACGTGGCTTCTTTTCAAAAATTTTTTCAATCCTTCTCGCTTTGTTTTTTCTTCACCTGGATACCATTCCTGTTTTGTCATTTTATTTGAATTTTCAAACTCGCGCACTTCCTTGTCGCACTTTCATTAATTTGGTATTATTTGAGAAAACTTATGAACTAATATATTTTACATTTATTATAAACTGAATACAATATTTGATCATAATTATCTTTGACGTTTCTCAGTTCTTACTTTTGACTGTTTTGACATCTGCAGAAAGAAAAACTATTTTTGACTAATGGAAAGGTTACTTCCCCTTACGGTAGAAATAGAACTATACTTCACAAGTTAATTTGAATTCCCAATAGTCGAAACATCTCAACGAATGACATTTTCAGTGGGATAGATTCGTAACGTAGCAACCGTGTAATCTATGTGCTCTTTCTGAGTAATTCAGGATTCTCACATTGGCAGCGATTCGAAGTCATGTGAAAGTGTATGAATGGAAGTGATGTCCGCCGTAAAAAAAATTGAATTCCATACAATAAATAAATCTTTGTGAAGTCCTACCGTAGAGAACGCTTATAATAAGTCGTTCGACGTGCATGCTGGTTCTTTTTTTTGTTTATGAAAAGAACACTCCCTACCCATCAGGATCTAGGAATTTATGTAATCTAACAAGACCCAGGTCACAACCGTCTCAGATTTAATGACATTTTTTTTACTTAATTGCATAAGGAAAAGGTTTAACACAAGGAAAACACAGCAATCTTGCTCAAAGCAATCCATTTTTGGAAGAATTTTAAAATATTATTTGGGGTTTCGAAAACCTTCATTTTTGGGTCGTTTCAGCAATAGAAAAAAATATATATAAGTTTTGGTTTGAAAAAATTCTGTTTTAATTTTTTCTCCGAAAATTCACTTCTCGACTAGACTATTAGTATTTATTGTGTTGATTTGAACTTCAGCTGGTGATGTGAACTTTGGAAGTATATTACAGTTTCCAATAATTCCAAAAAAATTATTTGGTAATTTTCGAAAGGCCTTATTTTATTGGGACATTTGAGCAAATGAATAAAAAAATTTATATGACAAGTTTTGATTTGAAATGAAATACTGTTTGTTTTAAATTTTTTTCTGCTGTTAATGGAGATATTTTGAAATATTTCGATTTTTCAAAAACAATGCAAATATCAAATGGCAAGTTTAAATTTGATATAAAATACGGTTTTAATTTTTTTTCTGCTGCGTAAGGGGAAATTTTGAAATATTCCGATTTTTCTAAAATAAATGTTTCGTCGTTTCAGCAATAGAAAATTAATTTTATATGGAAATGAAAAATTTTGGTTTGAAATGAAATATTTTTCCTTTTCTGTTCTGCTGCTAATGAAGAAATTGAATGGCAATGTTTCTATCATTTGGAAGTTCTCAAATACTGTTTTCATTTTTTTCTACTGCAGAAGGAGCAATTTTATATCAACTGATTATGAATCTAAATTTTTCTGACTGTTGCTTCTTAAGTTTTGATGAGAAATACCGTTTCATATTTTCTTCTGGAAAAGTTTCGAATTTTAATTTCAAATAAATTGAATAGGCAGGAAGAGAAGTTTTCAACAAGCTGATTGCCGTCTCGGTCTATATTTACTACACATATGAAATTATCCTTGCAAACAGTGGTCTTGGACCAATTTGACGAATCAACTTGGTTGAAGCGTGAAAAATGGGTTTGACTGTTACTGTAGTTAACGTGTTAATAAGTGCCACAAATTCAATTGAAAATAATTTTACTATCGCTATATATATTTCATTGTGTTTTTCTTTCAGTATTTGCAACAAATGTCAGAAGGCACATAATGGCACATGATCATCCAACGAAAGTTCCACTTCCTTCCTCCAATGCCTCTAATGTCTTGAAAAATAACATCTTTCCTCCTTAAAGAGAGAGGCAATCACATATGGCATGTTGATGAGTAGTATAGCTATGGGGATACGAGCACAGTACCATCTGTAGCTATACATGCTCTCTCCGGGGCTGCTATAACGATCGGAGACATCTGGGAACGTTATGGGGGTCGTTTTGGGGCCCAACCATATATAGAAAAAATATGGCCGCTGTAGGTTGAGTGAAAAAAAATGTTGGGTCTGGGGGCCGCGTCTGGGGTGTTAAGTGCTCTCTAGGACTTTCACGGAGGTGTGAGAGGTCTTGGGATATTATGGGGGTTGTTTTGGGGCCCAACCATATGAAGAAAAAGAAAAGGCGGCTTTAGGTGGGAATTTCAAGATGTCCGTAATAAGGGGGCCCCGCCTGTGGTGTGTGCGGTCTCGGGTTGGAGATGTGTTGTAGGTAAGAATTTCAAGATGTCCGTCAGGGGGTTCATGGGGTGTTTATTGGTATCGGTAGACTACCACGGAGGTCTGAGACAAGTTGGAGATAACTGGAAGCATTATGGGGGCCCAACGATGTATATAGAAAAAAAAAAGTATGGCGGCTGTAGGTTAGGAATTTCAAGATGTCCGTTATAGGGTCAACGACGGAGTTCTTCAGCGGCATCTGGAGGCTGTCACGGAGGTGTGAGATGTCTCGGAACATTATGGGGACCCCCCAACCATATATAGAAAAAATATGGCGGGTATAGGTTAGGAATTTCAAGATGTCTGTTATGGAGGATGGTCCGTCTGGGGTGTTTATCGGTATCGATAGTCTCCCACGGAGGTGTGAGATGTCTCGGGGCATTATGGAGGTCCCAACCATATATATATATATATATATATATATATATATATATATATATATATATATATATATATATATATATATATATAAATATATGTTATATCCAAAAATCCAGGCATTCTACGCAGTAATTCCACAACGCAGTTGCAACATTGTTGCAAGAGCAAATAGAGCAAAGCCAAGTCAGCATTTATCCACCTGGGCTCCAGAAGACGTAAACAAGGCGCAGTTCTGAGTCAGCACCACCGCATCTATAAGAGGATCCCAAGAACCGAAGAGCGTCACTTCTATCTCAAACTTCCATTTTGCACTTCGAATAGTTGTCATATTCAAAATTATTTTTGTAACAAAGTATAAAATAAAGTTTATTTTTAAAAGTCATTTAAGTGAATATCACTATAACAAATTGGCGCAGGCGTGCGGATTTTTCAACACCCTGATTTTTCAACACCTTGAAATACCAGAGTGGAGGTTTCCAAAACCTTGTGGGAAGAACCCAACGCAAGACGAGAAGACGGTCCCTGGAGCCTTGAAGAAACACGCAGAACGAGGCCCATCCCAAGGTAGCAACGCTCATCCAGCCGGATTTCATCTTCCGTCGCCCAGCGAAAGAACGAA
The DNA here is from genome assembly GCA_018342105.1 of Gonioctena quinquepunctata. Taxonomy (NCBI): domain Eukaryota; kingdom Metazoa; phylum Arthropoda; class Insecta; order Coleoptera; family Chrysomelidae; genus Gonioctena; species Gonioctena quinquepunctata. The sequence continues at coordinate 25,930 of JAFIRS010003025.1, forward strand.
TTGGCACAGAAATTAGCAAGTAAGAAGAAACAAGAAAATAGCGAGTGAGAAGAAACAAGAAAACAGCAAGTAAGAAATCATCCCAGTACTCCTGAGACTTTCCTGTGGATTAGGAACACCTAGTGAAACCCCTGACAGAGAAACTCAACATTCATCCCCAGCACCCCTGAAGCTTTGTGGATGAGAACACCTAGTGAAGCCCCTGGTAGAGAACTTCAGAAATCTCACCTGTAAATAACTGTAAGTGACATCGAATCATCTAGTTGTAAATTATTCAATTCTTGAAATTATTTACCATTCTTTCTGAATTTCAATCTCAGAAAAAGTCCCGTTTTGTTAATAGTAAATTGTTCCAATTACGACCCATTGATCCCAATTTTGCCCTATTATACCCTATTTTGATAATTTTACCCATTTTGAAATGACCCTATCACAATGTCTGTTTCCGACAATGGCGAACATCATGATGCTGATGTAGGAAGCGATCCCGAACTCGAACCATACAAATTATCTGAATTTTTTCCTATCGTCCCTCAGTATGATGGAGATCCAATCTCTTTGAATACTTTCTTAAATGCCTGCGACCATGCCCAACAAATGGCAGTCGGTCAACAGAAACTTTTGCTAACGATTCACATTAGGAAAAAATTGAAAAAAAAAGCAGCACAATTGATAAACTCTCGAAATCCCGAAACATATGGCAAAATCAAAACTTTACTCAATGCTCATTTTGGAGTTTCAAGAGATCCCACCTCATTAATCCAAGATATACAGAGAATTCGACAAAATGCTTTCTTTTCGAGACTTCAAACTCATCATCTTGCATCCAAAAATCAAATCTAATTCAAATGCAGAAAACTGCTCAATCAAATTTAATTGAATCTATGGTTCTCAACTCTTTCTTTATTAACTGGTCTTGAATCCAAATTAGGTCAGATAATTCGTGCAAGCGATCCAGTTGACATGCTTGAAGCATCAATCAGAATCAAACGAGAACTTCAATTATCATATTTTGAAAATCAAAAACTTAATCAATCAAATCGTCCTTCAACGTCATTTCAACCAAGAAAAATTAATGATATGAATCAACCGAACATGACGAGACACGATCAATTCAGAAAGCAAAACACAAACGTTTCATCATATTCTAGACAGAATCCACAAAATTCCCAATTTTATCCAAATCAACGGGAATCCTAATTCAAATTTTCCGAGAATCCAAAATTTCCAACAACGATTCCCAAACCCTCGAATGCAATTAACTCCAAACTCACAGCAAAGTCAATTCCAAAGGAATTCATTTCAACAAAATCAATTCCAACCCAGATTAATAGATTCGAATCAATAAGTAAGCTTACTAAAGTAATCCGAATTACCCATCAAACTCTTCGAATCAGAGAACTCATCATTTCAATGAGGATTACAATGAACCTCAATATCAGTCAAATGACTATTACTTCCAAAACGACTCTCAGTTTCTAGAAGTTGATAATAGTACCTACGCATCTTATGATTGCAATTCATCACAACATTATGACGAATCTTTCGAAACGTATAATGATTACTTTGATAAAGATCCTGACACATCGGATTTTTATTCAAGCCTAGCTATAGACAGTCCTCCTATTTGTCTGAACGAGAAGGAAATGAACAACCTTGTCGACCAAACGAATTTACTTCAGATAGAAGACAAAAGCCCGGAAAAAGTCAATTGCACCAACCTAATGACACCACAATCCCAAAATCCATTCCAAAACTCTCTTCAGAAATTCGTTTGAATACAGTAAACGCTAATCATTTATATTACATATTGGATAGTACAGGAAAATTCAAAATTCTAATAGGTACCGGAGCAGGAATTTCTATTTTTAAACCCCAAACAGTTGTACATTACTCTTTATATCGTTCTCCCGAAAACTTACCTAATCAAGGAATTTCTAATGAAAAAATCATGATACAAGAATCTGTCATGATTCCTTTTGATGATACAGACCTACATAAAATTTACATTCACGATTTAGATATCGAATTCGACGGACTTCTAGGTTCAGATTTCCTCGAACACTACGATGGCGTAGTTGATATCAAAAATAAAAAATTAATAACGAATTTTAAGGAACTTCCTCTTTTCAAAATTGAAGAAATTATTGCAATTGAAGATCGAAAAATTCCAAAAGAAATTGAAAATATTATTTCTATCGCACCAAGAACTGAACAAATATTTAAATTGAAAAGTAATTTTAAGAATACTGAAGCTATACTGGTAGCTCAAGAAAAGGAAAAAGTTCGACTCCCAAATGAAATAAATGAAAAAGGAGAATTTTTCACAACAATTGTAAATATTAATTGTATTTCAAAAACGATTGATTTCTCAGAACTGAAATTAGAACCTGCAACCGACTCTGAAAATATACTGAATTATAATATTTCAGATTTTGAACAAATAAATATACAGATAGACAGACACCAAGAAATAGAAAAACAATTGAGACATCATTTAAATGAAGAAGAAAAGGAACTAATAACTGAAGTATGTCTAATATTTCTGACATATTTTATTTAGAAGGAGATCAATTATCTTTTACAAATGAAATCAAACACTCGATCGATACAGGAGATTCCAAACCAATTTTTACAAAATCTTATCGTTATCCTTTTGTGCATAAAAATGAAGTTGAAAATCAAATTTCGAAAATGTTAGATCGAAAAATTATTCAACCTTCCTTTTCACCTTGGTCATCCCCAGTATGGGTTGTCCAGAAAAAATTAGACGCATTTGGAAAACAAAAATGGCGAGTTGTAATTGATTATAGAAAACTTAACGAAGTAACAGTTGATGACAAATATCTCCTTCCAAACATAACTGATCTACTCGACCAACTTGGACAGTGTCAATATTTCACAACCCTCGATTTGGCATCAGGTTTTCACCAAATTGAAGTTGACCCTAAATACATTTCGAAAACTGCTTTTTCAGTTGAAAATGGACATTACGAATTCCTTCGTACCCCTTTTGGTTTAAAAAATGCCCCTAGTACATTTCAGCGCGTAATGGATAATATACTACTTGGTATCCAGAATGAAAGATGTCTGGTATACATGGATGATATTATAGTGTATTCATCAACCATTCATGAACATATTTCTCGACTTTCAGAAATTTTCAAAAGACTACAAAATGCTAAGTTAAAAGTTCAACCTGATAAATGCGAATTTTTACGAAAAGAAGTCGTTTATCTTGGACACTCAATAACAAAAGACGGAGTAAAACCAAACCCAGAAAAAATTGAATGTATTCAAAATTTTCCACAACCAACTAGTCCCAAAGAAATAAAATCATTTCTAGGATTACCAGGATACTATAGAAGATTCATACCTAATTTTGCCAAAATTTCCAAACCCTTAGCACGATTATTACAAAAAGACGTACCTTTCCAATCCTCCCCAACATGTGTAAAAGCTTTTGAAACATTGAAAAACTTTTTAGTTCAAAGTCCCATTCTGATTTATCCCAATTTTAGTGACCCAATCATTCTAACGTGTGACGCAAGTAATTTTGCTATCGGATCCATACTTTCTCAAGGACCTATTGGCAAAGATCTTCCTATTGCTTATGCATCCAGAACTCTATGTCCCGCAGAAACTAAATACTCAACAATTGACCGTGAATTACTAGCTATAGTATGGGCAGTAAAGCACTTCAGACCCTATTTATTTGGTAGAAAATTCATCTTGATCACTTACCACAGACCTTTATCCTGGTTATTTTCCATAAAAGACCCTGGTAGCCGATTAGCTCGATGGCGGCTAAAACTCGAAGAATATTCTTATGAAATAATTCACAAACCTGGAAAAATAAATAAAAATGCAGACGCCTTATCTCGTATCAAAATTGATCACTTCAAAGAATGCGTTAGGTTTCATTCTAAAATTTTGATGACAAATGAAGAACTATCCGATACTGAAACAGAAATAGCCCCTGAAACAATCTTGGAAGAATTAACAAATTTTTCAAGACTTTTTAAAGAAAAATCATTAATTGATTATTCCAAATTTGCATTCATAAATGAACAACTTTTGGACAAAAGCCATGAAAATATAATCAATTTCCACAGAGAAACAAAACGACAGACATACATGAAAACATTTTTGAGGATATTTTTGAAGACAAACCAGATTTTCGTTATAATAAAATAAATGTTTCAACTAGCAAAACGATCAAAAATAGGGAATACTTTATAATTCCTATAGCATGCGACCCTGATAATGCCATAGAATATATGTTCAGCTCTCTATACAGTGCGCGTCATAATTATGGAACAAATTCGATATTTCGCAAGCCTTGTACTTTTGACAGAAATCCTAAAATAGGTCGATTTTTATTTTAAAATGCCGATTTTTTTATGTATATTCTAAAGAGGTTATGTCACTGGTTTTGACATGGTGACGCAATCGGTAATTTTTTTAAATTGGAATAGATGTCTTGTGATACCTCATCTGAAAGGCCTTTCAATACTGCATTCAATGATAATAATTAATTAGATTTTTTTTTGTACAGGTTGAACAAAAATTAATATTTTATTTCAATAAGAGAATAACTTTATATCCAACAAAATAGAACAGTTAAATAAGATGTTCGAAATGCCATCCACCAGTCTCTTGACAATAAGCAAATCACATTCCTCTTGCACATTGCGAATAACTTCCGGAGTAATTCTGTTAATTTCGATCCTAATTTGATTTTTCAAATCTTGTAGATTTTGCGGCCTATCTACATAGACCTTCAATTTCAAATAACCGCACAAGAACAAATCCAGGGGCGTTAGATCTGGAGATCTTAGGGGCCACTCTATCGGTCCGCGTCTACCAATCCACCTCCTAGGAAAACAGTTCACCATCTTGTTGCAAACAAATACTTTCATTTGGTGAGTTAGGATTGTTGGCGTTTGGAAAAATATATTTTTATTATTATTACATTATGATTATGAAATTCTTGTATTGTCATCGGTCCTTGATATGTGTGACAAATTTCAGATTATTCGGAAGATTGGAAGTGGGTGAATATTTACTTCCAAGATTTTATTACATTGTGAGTTATTTAGTTACAAGTAAAGATAATAAAAGCGTGTTTAAAAATGCAAAATTCTACTTGTTTGAGCCAAGGCTCTACTCCCTTAGACTGCCCTGGCAGACTAGTGAGTCAGTGCTCTACTACACCAATGGATCCTTTTCAAATATTAATAGTTAGCTATTTCCTAGTCTAAAATGGAAACAAAAGACAATCACAAATCAATGCCATAATAGGCAAGTTAGTGTCAAATAAATGTCAGTTGAAATATCAACAAATATTATTCACAAATTCTAAGTGAAAAGGTTCTAAAAGTAAACTATGGCTACTTCAAGTGGAACCCAACGCATTGAAATTTCAATTTTTATTGGATGCGGAGATAGAACCAGAACTCAGCAAGAGGTATGCGACTTGTTCAATGCGAAGTATCCAAATAGACCTATCAGTAGTTCAACAGTCAGTAAGATTGAGAAAAAATTTAGAGAAACTGGTCATGTCAAACATATTCCGAATGCTGGACGTCCTAAAATAGAAGAAAACGTGAAACTTGATGTTCTATAGGGTGTAGAGAATAATCCTCACAATACTTCACGACAAATTGCAGCAGACCTTGACATATCCCAAAGTTCTGTATAACGTATTCTAAAAGCAGAAAAGTACCATCCATACAAAGTACAGCTACATCAACAACTCAATGATGATGATCCCGATCGCCGTGTGGAGTTCTGTGAAATAATGCAGGATTTGTGTAACCGCAATCCACGTTTTATAAAACAAATTCTGTTTTCCGATGAGGCTACGTTTTGCCTAAATGGTTCAGTAAATCGTCAGAATTGCAGATATTGGAGTAGGGATAATCCTCACTGGATGATGGACGGGCATACTCAATACCCTCAGAAAGTCAATGTTTGGGCAGGGATAATAAACGACAGGATTATTGGCCCGTATTTTTTCGAAGGAAATCTCACAGGGGAGCGTTACTTGGAATATTTAAGAAATGAACTCATACCTAGCCTTGCCGATATTTTTCCAAACGCCAACAATCCTAACTCACCAAATGAAAGTATTTGGTTGCAACAAGATGGTGCACCCCCGCACTATGCACGTGATGTTCGCGAGTTTTTGAATAACTGTTTTCCTAGGAGGTGGATTGGTAGACGCGGACCGATAGAGTGGCCCCCAAGATCTCCAGATCTTACGCCCCTGGATTTTTTCTTGTGGGGTTATTTGAAATCAAAGGTCTATGTAGATAGGCCGCAAAATCTACGAGAGTTGAAAAATCGAATTAGGATCGAAATTAACAGAATTACTCCGGAAGTTATTCGCAATGTGCAAGAGAAATGTATCCGTAGATTTGCTTATTGTCAAGGACTGGTGGATGGCATTTCGAACATCTTATTTAACTGTTTTATTTTGTTGGATATAAAGTTATTCCCTTATTGAAATAAAATATTAATTTTTGTTCACCCTGTACAAAAAAAATCTAATTAATTATTATCATTGAATGCAGTATTGAAAGGCCTTTCAGATGAGGTATCACAAGACATCTATTCCAATTTAAAAAAATTACCGATTACGTCACCATGTCGAAACCAGTGATATAACCTCTTTAGAAAATACATAAAAAATCGGCATTTCAAAATAAAAATCGACCTATTTCAGGATTTTTGTCAAAAGTACATGGCTTGCGAAATATCGAATTTGTTCCATAATTTTGACGCGCACAGAGATCAACATGTTTTCGAACCAACACAAAATTATTATGTCGAAAATAATTCAGATCTTCCCATTCAAGAAATGCTCTCATACATTCTTGCAGACAAGGATGAAATTAAATTTCAATTTTGTCAGAACGTAGTTCAAACTCCAGACCAATATCAAATTCCTTTGATATTAGATCAATATCACAATGGTAAAGCAAATTTACACCGTGGTATCGATGAAACTTTACGAAGAATCAGAGAAAAATATAACTGGACTGGTATTACCAAAGACGTAGAAAAATACATTAAAGAATGTGAAATATGTCAAAAACCAAAATCTGGAGTTCTGCAATGCTTCTTTTGAAATTTATATAATATATATATATAAATATATATAAATATATATATATATATATATATATATATATATATATATATATATGAAAGAGAGTAATATCGAGGGGACTGTTAAAAACAAAATGGCTATGTCCATTGAATTCCTTCCTCCTCGACCAAGGCGTGTGAAGATTTCCCATTGAAAATAAACGAAAACTCTGATTTTTTATTTTTAAATTTCTTTAGCTCAGCGGCATTTCATAGGATCGCTTTGACTGAAGATGGTTTTTTCTCAGAATTGAACGCTCTACAAAAGTGCTCATTGCGGCAAAGTCGTAACTCACACTGGCGAGGCAGTAGGGGCCACTGAACCTGATTTTTCCTTAAAATTCGCGTTTTTTGGATTCATCTCGTAAATAACATCATCAAGAAATGATTACAAGGAGTTTTTGGAGCTGACCTGTATCTTTTTGGGTGGTATCAAAAGTCATAGAGCCGAATTTAAAGCCCCTGGTGCTTTTCATCACGCACGGTGGTTATCAAAAGCTCTCTATTGCTTGAAAATATATATGTTCAGAAACCAGTTTGAAATAGCAGCAAGAGAAAAAAAAAATTGCAGAAAATATGTGTGTTCATTGTAATATTTTATGTGAAAATATGGTTTACTGCTCCTCATGCAATTAATGCTCCAAACTCGGATTTGCAATTAGTAAAAGATCTTATTGAAAACAGAAAAATACATCCAGAAATTGCAAATGCAGCACTCGATAAATTGTCTCGGCATTTGTGGTACTTACATGAACATCTTGCTTGTTTGGCTCTTTTTGATTAAACTGTGCCAGTAGAGGAAAAAGTAAAGATTATACACAAAATAAATTCCCAGGTAGCGGTCGAAAAGCCAAGTAAACGTTTTTCATTCGCTCATGAAGAAATAACGTCGTTATCCGAGAAAAACATAAGCGATTTTGTTAATCCGAACTCATTGTTTATTTTTAAGCAATTTGAGCTCCCTTATGAATTTTTGTGTACAGATCCAAGTTTGTGGGAATCAAATCTTGAGTATAAACGATGTTATGATACATTCAAAAAGTTAAAAGTGGTAAACGATACTGCGGAAAGGGGAGTAGCGCTAGCCGAAAGTTTTAATGAAGTATTGACTTATAACGAAGATGAGAGACAAAGTATTTTTCAAACTGTTCAGCACCATCGATCTCAATACACATCTTGTAAAAAATCACAATATATTGACAATGAATCAATCTAACGATTCATTTTTCTGCTTTCATTAATAATTGATTGGTATTGTTGTTTTTATTTTTATTAAACATTTATTATTGTTAATATAATTCGAACTATTACAATTTAATAAATTGTTAATAATATATAAATTATTTGAGTGTAATTGTATTCAAGTTTTGTGCAGGAACTCGTAAATCCATTCGTTATTAAAGATTCTTAAAATATAAGCTTTTATAATGTAAGATATTCATCATATCCTACTTTCCTAGCCTGAAAAAAATGTATTGAACAAAACATTTAATATTACAGCGAAAGAAAACAAGATATTAATAAGTTTAAATCAATGATCGGCCAAAATTTCACGGAAAAATCAATTCAAGGCTCAATATCTAGCTTAATAATATTTTTCCGTAGCTCTTGTTATTTACGAGATAAATCCAAAAAAACGCGAATTTTATGGAAAAATCAGGTTCAGTGGCCCCTACTGCCTCGCCAGTGTGAGTTACGACTTTGCCGCAAGGGCACTTTTGTAGAGCGTTCAATTCTGAGAAAAAACCATCTTCAGTCAAAGCGATCCTATGAAATGCCGCTGAGTTAAAGAAATTTAAAAATATAAAATCAGAGTTTTCGTGTATTTTCAATGGGAAATCTTCACACGCCTTGGTCGAGGACTTAAATTAATATTAAGGGTTCAAACTTTCAGGGATTTTTTTTTTGGGTATTTCCAACAAAAATTCACGATGGGACCGAAAAAAAAACAAAAAATCACCCTAATATATATATATATATATATATATATATATAATGTTACCCACACGACGTGGTTTCGATTCACACACTACCGGGAACAAATTTTCAGGGTCCCAAAAGTGCTTTCCCACTATAACAAGTAAGGCCCTCATAATCTTAACTCATACAAGTTTTCATCAATACTTCTGAGGGTTGTTGGAAGACACAAAAGCGTCTAAAAACACTTAGTACAAATTGGTTGATTTGAAGATGACAAAGATCAGAGTTCAGGAGAATCAGATTGAAAAAACATATCTCCCGATGTCACTCGTCAAAAACTAAGATCCCTATGAAATACCTAATAAAATTGTTAAAGTGAAAATGCATACCACAGCTATTTCTGCACTTCCTGCTCCTTTATAAAAACTATCTCCAAGGATTTGGAGCAATCTTCTTTCATAACTGTTGAGAGGTGCCTCAGTTGGTGGACCATCTCCAGTTGCATTTGAATCATTATTATAATTTGAGGCCTTTTTCATGATAGAATATTTGAGATCAGTCCAAGTCAACAACACATTGATTCATTAATATAGTATGAATAGTTTTATATATGATTTAATATATTTGCCATTGTTCTGGTAAACGTTCACGATATCCCAACGCGTAGAATTTTTGCGTTGGTTCGCTCCAAAATATTTTTTATGATGCTCGTACATTCGGTCCACTGAACCGCCCTGTTGCCAGTGAAGAGTGCTCTTCCATAAAGGAAACCATGAATTCCCAGTGGGCATCTTTAACTCTGAAAGAGATCAAGGACAATTCAAAATCCTAGGAATGATACCACAAATACTCTACAATATTTAAAAACTTGACGGATAATATTATGGCATGAAGGTTAAAAAGAGAGAAGACGAAAAAAAAAAAGAAATATATTTACCATTCAACTGCTCAAGATTTATCGAATTTTCATATCGAGTTGATACGATCAAGTTTGTACGCCACTGGCGAGCGGAGCGTGAAGACGTGTGCAAATCGGCTCCCCGAGATTCAGTGTTTCAGTGATGAAAAGTGCGAATTTAAACCCGAACTATTGTAAAGACGAACTATAAAGTGCTTCTGCATCTAAGAACAGTGAAAACCGCATTCAAAACGCGTTTGAAACACTTGGAAACAATAAAAAACAGTCTCCCTGTCGGAATTCGGCCATATTGTGGTGAACTGTAAGCGAAAGCGACCTTTATTGGATGGCCAGAATGGAAACGTTCCAAATCTAGGTCAAGTGCCGTAATTAGGAATAAAAGTGCCCTCAAAGTGACAAGACACATTAAAGTGAACTGAAACAGAGAAATCCACCCAGTGACAATAAATGGAAGCTACCTGCGATGGTACGGCTGAAAACAGCGAAAAAAGTGTAAACAATGAAAATAGTGGAACAAACAATATAAGTGAGCAGGAAAAACCTGAAATAGGTGAAAAAGACCCCCCTTAGTCATTACTGAAACTCCGAAAACCCCTTTCGAAAGAATTAACATTGATCTTTTAGAAATCCCAACAAAAAATTATGCCTTGACTATTAGAGACGAACTTACAAAGTTTACACGAACTTATCCAATGGAAGATAAAACCGCCAAATCAGTAGTCAATACTATTTTATTATATTTCCAACATTATGGAACCCCGTTACGAATACATTGTGACAGTGGAAAAGAATTTAACAACCATACCATGAAAGACCTATGTACTCTATATGACATCAAATTAACTTTTTCGAGCATAAATCATCCCCAGAGTGATGGGAGTCTACAAAGAGTCCATGCTACACTAATGGAAATGATTAGATCTCAGCAAATAGAAAATCCCGATGAACACCCTTTAAATGTACTTCCCTATGCTGTTATAATAACACGAAAAATAAGACACACGGATTTACCCCTTATGAGTTGATCTTCGGACACACCTCTACACGACTCCCAGAAATCTTATATAATCAAAAAGATTTATTCACCAAATACGTTCGAGATTTAAATAACAGAATCTCGTATTATTATAAAATTGCTCGAGCGAAAACCAACCGAAATAAAGAAAAAGCCAAAATAAGATTTGACAAAGACATAAAACATGAACCCCCACACTATAAAGTTGTGAAAGAGTCTCAAATAGGAAACATATACATATATATATATATATATATATATATATATATATATATATATATATAGACCTATGCCTAGAGCCTTCAGCGGTCTCTGGATACTATCATTGAGTTTTTCAAAACCTAACATTTTATAGAATAAAAAAAAACCACTGAATTCAGATCAGAATGAGAATTTCCGAGAAATAAAAATTCAGTGACCACGCACATTGCAGATTTATTGGATATAGCAAAAGATTCAATGAATCATCGTACAGGGTAATGAAATTCAAGCAAGAAATATCTATCCTTTCAGCTTTCTCATCATTGATTGATCAGAGTATGCCGCATTCGTTATCAAAAGGGGAGATGTAGAAATTCAAATTAAAACAAATTTTTTTTTTCCATATCTGCATTTTTTTATTGGAACGGATGACCGCGCGACTGATTCCCGCTAAAATTTCATTTGAAAATGTGGTGCTGCTACGGTATGATATTAATAAAGTGTTGATGAATTTTTAAGTTATAATAAATAATTGTTTAGCTCATCTAATTGAAAGTTTTGAATTCCATATGGCTACTGTGGGGTCGCGATTTGTTATTCATCCCAAATGGATGGATGAGGTGTTCGTAGTTGTGAAAATTGGTGAGTGGTAGAAAAAAGTGAATATGTATCATTTTAATTGGTTATTTTTTCCAATTTCAGAAGATAGACTCAGAATGGATAGGGGTAAACACCCCTGTTCGATGTTGGGTATGGAAAATCGAAACTACAAATTCATAATATTAATTGAGTTTTTTTTTTCAGTTGTGAGAGATAATATGAAATAATTTAATATATATATATATATATATATATATATATATATATATATATATATATATATATAATGAAAATTCAAATATATTATGTTTTAATGAAAAAATGGTTTCAACCTCACCAACACACCATACAATTATTCAATGCAACAATTTCTTTGAATGAATTAATACATCCTTCAAATAGAATTATTTTTCCATTAAGCTATTCATAATTCTTACTTATTGATTGTTAAAGAATAATTTCAGATTGTTTTTTTTAAGGAACAGTCTGACAGACAGACATACAGATAGGCAAAAAAGTGACTTAATATTGCATTTTCATTCCATTCTGAGCATTGCATGAAGTTTCAAGCTCTATTTCATCGGAAAGTCAGTTTAGAATTTATTGTTCTTTCATATTATTATTATTATTATTATTACATGCAAACGAACAAACATACAGACAAGAAATCGAGTTAATATTGCATTATTATCCAGTTCTAAGCTATGTTCAAAGTTTCGAATTTCTATGTCATCGGGAAGTTAGTCTGAAATGTATTGCTCTTTACTATTATTATTTATCATTAATACAGACAAACGAACAAACATACAGACAAGAAATCGAGTTAATATTGCATTATTATCCAGTTCTGAGCTATGTTCAAAGTTTCAAATTTCTATCTCATCGGGAAGTTAGTTTGAAATTTATTGCTTCTTACTTCTATTATTATTATCATTAATATAGACAGACGGGACAAGAAAGCGAATTGATATTACATTTTCATTCAGTTCTGGGCTATGTCCGAAGTTTCAAAAGTATCCACAGTCAAACGAAAAATCATGGATTCAATTGAAAATATATAGGTATATCCACCACTGTCATATGTACAGATACTATAATGAATTTATCAATGCGAATCTTCTGCACTGAGATCGCTTAAAAATTCAAAGTCATTTATATCTGAACGATGGAGTATTTTCCAATGTGTTTATCGATAATTATCGGCGTCAATCTTACGATCCTTAGGCATCAGGTTAGAACAAGTTTGTGTGTGATGTCATGTTGGGAATCCCAAACTACGTATCGGTTTTCATAGATATTGCTCTCGACACCGGCAGTCATTCATAGGAAAAGTATGACGGTTTTAGGTTAAGAATTTCACTAATGTTCAATATTGGGAGGCCGACCCCGCCTGGGGGCGTTCAACGGTCTCTGGAGCATGCCACTGAGGTCTGACGCATTCATGGAGGCTCTGGACCCAATCATATATGAAAAGAAAAAAATATAACCTCTCAACGTTAACAAAGAAAAAATGTTAATGCGATAGCCGCCAGACTCTCCAAACATGTGTCACTGACGTTTGATATGTTTGAATATACTTTTCGCGGCAAATGATTGCATCACAATTTGACCTTGACTATACAAAATATTCCCACGGTTCGAGCATGCCGATTCTAAGAATTCCCCATCTTTATTGCTTCTCGGAATTAGCTAACGATTGAAAAATTCCAAGAATTGGATAATGGTGTCAGCAAATTTCTCAGAAAATCCATATCTGACCAACAACACCTGAATGAATAATCAATTTCGAGAATTATGTCTCGCCACTGATTCTGAGGAATTAATTGCGTCGCAGTTTTATGTTTCTGTGAACGCCAATAATGGTATCACCATTCGAAATTTCATAGTACTGTCAATCCCAGACATTTTACACAGCCGAATTCCTTCATTTTTTTTCCAATGACACAAATGTTGGATTTTGAATTTTCCATTTCATCTTAATTTAGTTCTTGTATTACTCACTAGGTGGCGTCACTATCGTTCAACCTTACACCCTACCGATTTGTGTTTTTTCAGAAAAGCACTATTTTTTTCATTTTGCCTTGTTCAATTGGTTCATTATTGTTCCGGACGCCAAAGAGATGAGACGTATTTCTTCAGAGCAACTGTGTGGTTCGAAAAATATCACAAAATGTATGTTTTCTATACATATACAGGATGTTGGAGATCGTTATGTTATTTCATTGAAAATTCTCTCAGATCGGGATATACGAAAACCAAAATGCAGCGCTGCGACATATGTCAACGTATCACATTATGGATGATAAATGATGAATAATCATTATGGAAAAATTGAAATTATTGTTTGGAATATAGAATAGGGTACAAGTTGTAGAGTGTACTTTTTTCTCAAATTAACCCAACTTAACCAATTTTTTGCGTCCAATGCTATTAAACACAAGAATAAGTTCTGCAAACGTTGAAAACCGACTATGGTGCGCTAAACTCCTTCGAAAAAACAAAAAACAAAATCCATAGATGATAGAGATTTGTATTTAAATCTACATATGGTTTCGAGTGGGTTGACAGAAACATCGATGTCACCTCTCTATCCGATGACTCAGACGAAGGGTATATACTTGAAGTTGACTTGGAATATCCTCGAAGCCTTCAAGATTATCATAAGAATATACCTTTATGTCCTGAGCATATTAATCCTTAAACAGGGAAACCATCATCGTCTCCATCTGAACCCGCTAAACTTATGGCTACCCTTTTTCCTAAGCCTAAATACGTTATTCATTACGTTAACCTAAAACAGGCTTCGAAAAACGGTCTCATACTTACCCAAATCCATAGAGTTCTATAATTCAATCAGTCCTCCTGGTTAAAACCTTATATAGATTCAAATACAAATCTCCATCAACTATGAATTTTGTGCCGAAACCTGGACTCGAACCAGGGTTCTCTAGATTATGAGTCTAACGCTCTGCCAACTGAGCTATTTCGGCTTACAATCATATGCATATATGCAAAGTATATAACGACAACCATTCTTATGGCTTACGACAAATGTTGAGTGACTATTAGCCTGAAGAGTTATAATATAACTTTTTCGAGAAAAAAGTACCTGAAATATAGGGAATTCTTCCATAATCCTACAGGAAACTGCCATAAGAGCCTGTGTGTATTGGAGAGAGATGGAGATAGTGATTATTCTCTAGATCTAAGAAAATTTTTCAAAAACGGTCAAAGATCAACCAGCCCGACCATCATGTCTGGAGCTGAGCAACAACAACAAGAAGTGCCAGAAGAGTCCGAAGTGATTTAAATAAAAAATAATAATAAAAATTTATCAGGTCCTTGCGGAACATCCATTTTTACAGACTCGAGTAAATATAACCGTAATTGGCTATTAGCTTGGACTGGGAAGTTGACGTCTGACCAATGCCCTTGAATCCTACGTCAATGAACGTCAAACAGGGTAAATACAAAAAATATATATCAAATTTTCGAATTGACGATATTTTTTTAGAGAGTTCGGGGGGATAACACAACGTTTGCCTGAAGATTTATTCTCCTCCAATACTATAAAAATTCAATTTGTCCGGATCGACCTGTCTCGTGGATACCAACATCATTATCATGAAAGAATTTCGTAAGAGAGGCGAACGTTGGGCGATCCTCGAACGTTGAACGATTCTGATATTATTTACGGCTGACCCTCGTACACCAACATGAAGACTGACGTCACAGCGATGACATCACTAGTTATATAGATTTCAGCAGAGGTTCGATGGGGTGGTGGTCTATAGTCATATTTGAGATTGAGGATGGTTGGAGGGGGTCAAGGGGGTTCCTATAAACATGATTGATGTGGCAGCGAGTGTCAGTTACATACAAGTCTTTGAAGGGTCAAAATGTCCATGCTAGAGCCTGATCTCGACTGTTATGGTATCCATCTGAATGGATCAAAGTATTTCATTGGCAGAGGAGCCATAGTGATTGAGGGGGGATCATTGAGACTCGGCAGAGAATTTTTTTAAATAACTGATGGGTTAAAAGAACTTTTAACCAAAAAGCAGCCGATAAATTTCACCATTCGAAACTTCTCAAACTATAAGACGATTCTGATGCCTCACCAATGTACACAAACTTCCCAACGGAAATATCAATGCCAATAAGTCATGGAAATATAGAAATAAAATTGTCAAATTGTTTCCACCCAGGAGGAAATGGAGTCCAAAGAAGGGTAAAGGACTAAAGAAGGAAATGGACTGGAGAAGACAGCTACTCAAGTGGAAATATATAACGATCACCCTGTAGATTGCGATCAGAACATGGAGATCGTTCAGCAAGAGCACACGCTTTCCATCGAGAACTTTGACGTTTACGATGTGGGGCATAGAGGCGGCGGTGATGATGGAGGGGGAAGTAAACATGGCAGCCTATTGCCAAATTCCTTCCGAGCTGTTATCTGTGGTCCTAGCAGATCAGGAAAAATGAACCTTGTGATGTCGTTGTTGGCGAATGACAACGGCCCCAAATTTGCAAATATCTACGTCTATTCGGAATCCTTGTATCAGCCCAAGTATCAATTCTTCGAAGAAGCGCTGAGAGGTGTACAAGATGTTGGCTATTTCCCTTTGAGGGACAACGATGTCATCATATCTATGGAAGATGCTCGATCTCACTCTATATTCATCTTTGACGATGTGGCCTGTGATAGACAACAGAAAATTCACGAATGTTTCTCAATGTGCAGACACAAACACATCGATGCCATCTATCTCTGTCAGACTTATTCGAAAGTACCCAAACAGCTGATACGTGACAATTTCAATATGATTGCGCTCTTCAAACAGGACGAAATCAACTTGCGAAACGTTTTCGATGAGCACGTGTCCCCCGACATGACTTTCGAACAATTCAAAAAGCTGTGTTCGGACTGTTGGTCTCAAAGCCAACACGATGCCCTAGTCATAGTCAAGGACTTTGACTTGAACGATGGCAGGTACCGCAAAAACTTTGAAATATATATAAAAGTATACTTGCGTGACGCTTCACGTCATTCAGCGTCGAGACGTCGGACGAGAGGGTCGTTAAAGCCATGCGCGACAAAAAATTGACAGAAATGCGACGAAGCATAAGGAAAAGGTACCTAGCCCTGAATCTTGGAAAAAACGAACGTGACGATACGCTGACTTAATTTTTCAAACCGATATCTCAACCGCTACAACCAATTGCCAAGTCGTCGAAAATCCTAAGTAAATCCATTTTTAAAGTCAAGAAGGAGAAGTAGCCTGAAACTAAAGAGGAAAATGAGTCAGAAGGAGAAGATGATGAAGAAGAAGAGAATTCTCAAAGCGAGAGAAGCAATGACGAAGAATATTATTCTGACGATGACAGCATGTATATATATATATATATATATATATATATATATATATATATATATATATGTAGGTTTTTATTTTTTTGTCTAGGAGAATGATAATCCCCGGGGTGAATGAACAAGTTTATTCAAAATAAACTGTGAATCAACATGAACACTGACAGCTCACTCAAGTTTGTAGGTCATCATATTCGGGTATCTATTTAATATGATTGAACCCTTTTGGTTTCTGGGAATCTTTGTATATCCGTCGCGGCTCGACTGTGACAATACTACGTCTTTTCGTCTTTGATAAATTGATATTCCCAAGAAAAACTTCTACTCTCTTGAAATATCCCGTCAACGTCAAAAAGTATATTATTACTTCATTTCCTCAAAAACCCACCCCAGCTAAGGCGTATCCTACCGAATGCCGAAAATACAATACTGGGGGAAATAATAATGAACATACTGCAAGGAATGATAATGAAAATAACACAACCAACATAATTGATTAAAATATGTATAAACTGAAAGAATTAAAAATATCGCCACCTACATATATATAATGGTTATGTGAGAAAGAGAGTGATGGAGAAAAAAAAGCATCCATTTTTCGGTTATCACGCTGACACAATAAATGGAAATTTGGCATTGAAAAAAAAGATTATTAAATACAAATTGGATAGTAGATTGGGGGTGGAGGTTGGCTATCCATTCTTTATGCTCTGATGGCCCCATGCAAGTGTATCGTCCGATCCGGGGATGAGTGTTCTTTTATCGTCGAATGGACTTGGAGCGATTTTGTTTTGTTCAATACTAAAAACATGGTGGGCATACGAACGGATGCATCGTTGACTAGTTGATTTTTCTTTCTGGTCTCTAAGACAATCGACATAGTCATCGAAGGAAATTTTATTTTCCACATTATATAGGACTCCTATGAATTTTTCAACACATTTTTTGCCCTGAATATTTTATGAGTATATAATTTTGAACGGAGTCCGACAAAATCTGTCATTATGCACCCGTTCGCTTCATCTTTCATCAAACCTGGAATTTTCTTGTTTACCTGCGGAACACCGTACGAGTTTCCACATGGGTAGTCGCTCGTATCGAATTTTCCCAAGTTTTCCCCAATTAAATCTCTATATACATCATCGCATTTAATTTCGTATATGAGAGAATCCGTATCCGTGTACATCAACTTACACTGATTGGTCTCGAATTTTTTTAACATGAATTTATAATGAAAATCGTGAACACAAATCTTGGAAATATCTAGAATAGCCATACCGATATAGATGGGTTTATTGAATAGCAGTTCCGATATATTCATTTCGATAGCCATCAAGTTTTTTTCATTGAAAATGGTTCGAATATGGAATTTCGGGTTACTTATTAAATTTTTGGCCCCATATGACCATTTTCACCACACTGTGCTTCCTGATGTTTTCCATGGTCTTTCCGAAAATACTGTTCATGGCCAATTTATAGTTATTTTTTCCGAAAGTAGTTGTAACTTGGGCGCGTAATTTTGTATTTAATTCAATGTAGGGCTGCAGCCATGCCGATTGTTTAAACTGCAACACCCTGTGAATTTTCCTGAAAATGAGGCCGTTTTCCAAAGCTTGTTTTAATATGCGGTAATGTACAACATAGTTTTCCTTGTTGTACAGGGTGGTCAGTAATTTAGGTAATTTTGAACCTGGAGGAGTTCGATGTTCTGCACAAAGTGGAAAATCTTTGTGTCCATCATGTATTCCTTCAGGGTATTCCAAATCAACTTCAAATATAGCCGATGTCCGAAGTATCCGACACCTCCAGAACGTTCAAATTATCGAAATTTTCGATCCATTTTAACCCTCCAGAGGGTGAATAAATACTCCCTCATAGCTCATCCATAGAGATTGTTTACATCCAAGTATAATAAATATTTGGAGGGTTCTTGAGGATCATACCTCTTCCCCATATATTCATTATTCAGCTTGGGAAAATTGGTTACAGCACTGACTTATACCGCCCCGAATCCGTTTTTCCACACACAAAAGCATGTCGACATCTTTGATAATCTCCAGCTTACACTTTGTATACTTTAACATGCATGACCACGAATAGCCAGGCATGGTATAGTATCAAGCGGGGTCGAGTCCATGAGTGTCATGACGCAATTGTCGGAAATTTTCAGAGACATCACATAAGAGAAGGATATAGGTTTTCATGTATAAGTCAGAGTAGTCACCCAGTGTGGGTGGAGGTTGCCTATTAATTCATGATGCTATAATGTCCCCATGCAAGTGTATCGTTCGATCCGGTGATGAGTGTTCTTTTATCGTCGAATGGACTTAGAGCGATTTTGTTTTCTTCAATAATAAAACCATTATGAGCATACGAACGGATGCATCGTTGACTAGTCGATTTTTCCTTCTGATCTCCAAGACATTCAACATAGTCTTCGGAGGAAATTTAATTTTCCACAACATTATATCGGACTCCTTTGGATTTTTCAACACAATTTTTACCCTGAATTTTATAAGTGTATAATTTTGAACGAAGTCCGACGAAATCTGTCATTATGCACCCGTTCGCTTCATCTTTCATCAAACCTGGAATTTTCTTGTTTACCTGCAGAATACCGTACGAGTTTTCGCATGGGTAGTTGCTCGTATCGAATTTTTCCAAGTTTTCCCCGAATAATTCTCTATACTATACATCATCGCATTTAATTTCATATATGAGAGAATCCGTATCCGTGAACATCAACTAACACTGATTGGTCTCGAATATTTTCAACATGAATTTATAATGAAAATCGTAAACACAAATTTTGGAAATATCTAGAATAGCCATACCGATATAGAGGGGTTTATTGAAGATCAGTTCAGACTTGTTCATTTCGATCGCCATCAAGTTTTTATCAAAAATGGTTCGATTGTGGAATTTCGGGTTACTTATCAGATTTTTCGCCCCATATCTACCCTCCCATTTATTGACCATTTTCACCACTCTGTGCTTCCCGATGTTTTCCACGGTCTTTCCGAAAATACTGTTTATGGCCAATTTATAGTTATTTTTGCCGAGAGTGGTTGTAGCTTGGGCGCGTAATTTTGTATTCAATTCAATGTAGGGTTGCAGCCATGCCGATTGGTTAAACTGCAACACCCTGTGAATTTTTCTGAGAATAAGGCAGTTTTCCAAAGTTTGTTTCAGTATGCGGCAATGTACGACATAGTTTTCTTTGTTGTAAAGGGTGGTCATTAATTTAGGTTATTTTGAACCTGGAGGAGTTCGATGTTCTGCACAAAGTGGTGAATCATTGTGTTCATCGTGTTTTCTTTCAGGGTATTCCAAATCGACTTCGAGGATATACCCTGTATCAGAAGTATCCGACATCTCCAGAACGTTCAAAAAATCGAAATCTTCCATCCATTTGAACCCTCCAGAGGATAAATACTCCCTCCTAGCCCATCCATAGAGATTATTTACGTCCAAGTATAATACATATTTGGGGGGTTGTTGAGGATCATACCTCTCCCGGTATTTCAGATCGAATTTTGCCTCATCCAAGCCCATTTTTACGAATTCCCCGCAAAAACAAGTATTAAAATTCAGCATGGAGAATTTTTTCAACATGTTATTGATTCTTCGTTTCAAAAGGCTGAAGGCGCCTTTGAAAAATGTAATGGTATCTTTATGTGTCAAATTGATGATTACCCCTGTACGAACACGTCCCCGGAACGTCGACTTTGAATTTCCCCAAATGACTCGGCTTTTTTAATTTTTTCTGACAGCCAACCCCTGACCCTCCACCCCTGGATTTTTACTGAAATTACGACATGTTTTCAAATGCCCCAAATTTGTTACCAATTTTCTCAATATTCCAATGGAACTGTTGGCAGAAATTTTTATGCCCTTTGTACAAAGCCGAAAACTATATGTTGAATGTTTTAGCCATGATTCGCGTTCCATTGGACTAGATTTTTGTTCGAGAAGTTTTTGAGCCTCCCTGTATTTAATAATCATATCATCGCTGAGAGCGGCAATTCGTTCAGAATTCATGGTTATTCAAAAAACGAGAAAAATGAATGCTTTTTCACAAACAAAATACAGATTTTTTTTTCTCTCCCTCACTTTGATTTAATGAAATCGAATACAGCCGTACCAGTCGTGGCGGATGGTCTTAGTTTTTGATGATGATGATGAGGATGCTGGATGGACTTGTTGCGGATGAATTCAAAGACAGGTATTTTCGTCGTGGATGTTTTTATGATAATTGAATATTCTCGACGTTTGAACTCGTCGATTTTCGGTTGTAACACCTCGAAAACCCTCCTTGGTAGAAAGACTGATTTGGTTTCCAAATCGGCTACTATTTTTTCCCCGTACTTCGTTTTACCACTCTCAATTTCTCGATTAGCATAGGCTTGTTTAGCGGCAATGTTCATAGAGCTACGGTTTCCCTGTAGCTACTGCTCGCAACAGCGTTTATTTCTGCAAGATTCATCTATAATAAATAAACAATCCCTTAAAATGTTTTGAAGAAAAAACGATCCCTCCCCGTGAACAAATAGAACAAATCCCCCCCCTCGATATATGAAGAAACGTTTGAAACAAAAAAAATTCAAAGCGCCCTTTTGGCAAATAAACAAAAATATTTTGAAAAAAATAAATCAATAAAATAAAAACTTACATTTTTTAGATGTTTGGTTTGGTGATGCACAAACACACAAACTCAGAGAGCGAGAGAGAGCACTGAACAGAACGATGTTTACAGGTCAGAGGACAGATGATGAATGAATCTGACGGTGGGGATCGGTCACGTACATCAATATTCTACTGCGCAATTTAAAAACTGCCAACTTGACAAAATTCTCAGAACTGGCATGATATGATGCAATAATTTGACCTTGAATATGCAAAAGGATCCCACGGATCGAACGATCTAATTCTCAGAATTTGCGAAGAACTGCTTGTTCACTGCGAATTCTCACAGATCGAGATAAACACCTGCAACCTTATTTTGTTAATGTCAACAAACTCTTTCAAAGGATGCCGCCGATATCCGGTCGCTTAAATAAGCAACTGATAACGAAAGTGCTGACGTAGAAACGACTGCAGTTCAGATTCCGGCAACGACTTGTCGGTTGAGTCATGGCCGCATCATCGATCATAAACACTGGTGACTCCTCCCACTTTCCAAAATGGCCGCCGTTCATTCACATCCTCGATTGAACAACCGACCAATACCGTTGACGAATGCAGCTATTGGTTGACGATTGTGGCTAACGGACGGCCCCACCCACTCCCATTTCAATATGGCTGCTGCTCGGCTATTGGATAGCGGCCGGTGGCTATCACCATTTACACGACCTATCACAGCTCTTCCCACCCCCACTCTCAATCACACACTCCCATCTACAACATGGCTGCCACCATTGCGACCAATGACAGACCACTCCCCCAGCATTTTTCCCTACCCACATACACCCACCCCACCCTCTCATAAACCTACAACCACCATTTTTTCCCAATTATATAGTTAGGTTTTCACTTTTCTATATCAAATGTAGGAGTAAAAACCAAAATTTAACCATTTAATTTGTCGACTTTTCGACCGTGTCTAAGATTTTCTTCAGGGACCAAGAAGAAATAGCTGGACCATTATTTTGAATAAACTAGTTTCAATGCTGCATATCTCAAATATCATCATATGCTACTTTATTCAAAATAAAGTTGAAGCTATTTCTTTTTAGTCCCTGAAGAAGACCTTAGACTCGGTCGAAACGTCCACACATTGAATGGTTATCTCTTAAAAAAATACTTATTGTTCACAAAAAGAAACAAAATCCCAAAAAAACACTTTTACATATTAGTATATGGTGTATCTCTGGTTCAGGTGCAATTTCAAGTTCAATATCCATTGAAAATAGGTTTTTATGCTGAAATTTATAAGTACTAGATGATAAATTTTACTCTTCCCCTAGAAATAAAAAATGTCAAATTAGTTGAAAAATTATACGAATTTATGCTTATTTAGTTGATAATTACTTGTCAAAATCTAATAAATATCTCGTAGGTTCACAGGATTTTTAATTCAATGTGTACTATTTGATACAATTTTTTTTTGTTCCAAATAGAATCACTTTGTGAATTGAACATACTGTGTGCATATGGTGTTTTCGACATGTGTCGAGAAAATTTGCAAACTTCATGGCGATTCAAAATTTGAATTTTATTTTATCTTTGAATACATAATACCAAAAATCTGAGAAAAAATTAGTAATTTACTTTATAAACTGACTTTTTTACTTTCAACAGAAAACTGAAAATTAGATATGAAAAGCACTATACCTCAAAGTTAATTTCGCTTGCACTATATCAGTGGCTTGGAGCTTAAATGGCCAATGTCAAGATTTTCACATTCGAGAAAGAGAAAATTGCAATTGAAGTTTTGAACTTTAACTGATCTAGAATTTGATATTGGCCATTTTAGCATATGAAAAGGAGCAAGAATAGAAACCTAATGCAATGATAAACTCAAAATATCCAGAATATTAACATTGGCCCTGTCAGCCTCAAGCGATATCCTTCACTATATCTCATGTTAATTGTATAACGCCTTTAGCTGTGAATATGCTACTACACTGCAATCGTTCAGCATTCCTCCGGATATTGATAAGACTCTCGTTAACCCATTAACCACAGAGAACGTTCATTCTAGTTTTAGGAAACAGATTTCTTGATTTCAGTCAATTTGAACATGTATAACATGTTTGCAGCTTATAGTTTTGTGGTTGCATATTGAAGTTTTTTTTTGCTATATCAAATTGAAAAGAATACTTGTGGAATCCTGATCGGACTATCACTCTCTTTTATAAAGATATGGTATCGTTATGAGTGCATATATCTATATATGTTTATATACTTATAAATAGTAGTGTTGAGTTTCTTGAACCAAGAATATACAATTGTGTTTGTTTCTTGAGATTTTGATTCATTTTTTCAAATAACTAGTTTTCTATTATAAGATAACCATTTAATTTGACTTTTTGACCAGAAATAGCTGAATTAACTAGTTCAAAGCTTCATATCTCAAAAATCATCATATGCTGCTTCTTTACATTACTTTATTCAAAATAATTGTGCATCTTTTTTTTTTTTATGTTCTGGTTCCCACGAAAAGGGATATCCTGTAATGTTCAGAGAACATCGTGGGAACCTAGGGAAAGAAGGTAGGAGTTCTTAGTACCTGAAGAAGACCGTAGATTCTGTCGAAACGTCCACAAATTGAATTGTTATCTGAAAAAAGACTTATTGTTCACAAAAAGAACAGAAACTACAAGAAAGCCAAACACTTTTACATATTAATAATATGGTACATTTTGTATTAATTATTTCTGATATGTTGTGAAATATTATGGGCATAAATGATTTTGTAGATATTATTTTATAGAATCAGTGGATAAAGCAAAAATCAATGTGTTGAGAACACAGTTCAATAGGGAACTTCATAGAGTGACAAATACATCAAGTGGATCTGGAGCCGATTTCAATGAAGTTAACTTATGGTGCTTCGAACACCTACTCACAGAAGAACGACAGTCTTATAACAACTAAGAAGAAAATCCAACAGTTGATGAAACCCCAGAAACTGAAGACACTTTTAATAAAACTGAAAGGGACACTGAAGTGGTAGTATGTATAGTTAACCATGTTATTATAAAAAGTATATTATTTAATATATTTCATTGAATATGAAGAATTAGCTAGTACAGCCAGTCTTAGTGTGAAGAGTCCTGAAACAGTTCATGAGGGTACACAAGAACCATTGTCCGAAATGACAAAACAAATAACTGAAATGACAAAAATAGAAAATAAGCCACTTGCTGATCTAGAGACATTTGGGAACTGTATTAAAACAGAAATGAGAAATTTTAAGTATGTTTCTAGTCAGAAAAAAAGCAGAGCTTACTTTTCTTCGTGCAATCCAGGATATCCAAGATGAAGAAGATAGTGATAGATAAAAATATATAAACCTACCTTTTACAATGATTTGAGATATGGTCCGGATGGTTCAATGATTTAATTATTTGTCAGTTTGTTGTCTATTTTTAAGATCATGTACATATCTAACCATCTTTGATCAGGTTTTGTTATTTGGAGCTAACCAATTTATGAAAATATAATACTTGAACTAAGAAAATTAAATAGTTATACTAGTCAATTCCATGATGACTTCAGTGCCATATAGTAGTCTTGGAATGTTTTTCTTTCAGCAGTTTTTGTATATTGTGATAGCTTAGAAAGTGATATTAGTTTTGTAATTACCTAAATTGCAATTGAAACCATTGTTAGGTTCCTGTTTATCTTTGCATTTTCAGGAAAATAAAATATGTTCTTGCAAATTCTGGATTTTGATGAATAAAACTTCTTAATTAAAAAAAAATACCTATTTATTAATATTATATCACAAGTTGAACTATTTTTTGAATACTATAAGTAGTCCATTCTTACACATTATATTTCCACCATTCTCTCTCATTAAGGAACAGTCCCATTACTATTGAAATTCTGTAAACTCTATTCTTATTCTTTGTGCTTCATTTGGAGTTCTATTTCCAACATGTCTTCTTGAGGAAGGCTCTAGAGAACAAGTTTCAATTTCATCTATATCACTTATATAGAAAGGGTTCTCTTGGCATAAAAAGTTATGCAATATAACACAGGTTTTTGTGATGAGTTTAACTTTTTCGACAGAAACATTCATTGTTTTCAACAAAATTTGAAATCTGTTAGCAAGGATCCCAAATGCATTTTCCACAACACGTTGTGTTCTGCTTAAACGATAATTGTATATCCTTTTTTCCTGAGTTAACCCTCTATGCTGATATGGTTTCATTATATTATTTTTTAAGGAAAAAGCATCATCTGCAACTATAACAAATAGCAAAGGTTTTTTCCTGCCAGGAAGAGCTTTAGGAGGAGGGATTTTTAATTGTTGATTGAGTATTGTTTGTCCTAGAGGACTTCTAGTAAATACTCCACCATCACTTATCCCCATTCATTCCTTCATCTACAACACGGAACTTGTAACTGGAATCCACAAGCGCCATCAGGATAATAATATTTGTTTCCTTATAATTCCTATAGAAAGTACCATACATTTTTAAGGGACGAAATATTGTTTGCAATCAATCTGTTTCCAGTCATCTTGACTTCTTGGTAACGGCAGAAAAAAAAATTGAAGTCAAAATTTGGTATTGTAATATTTATATAATACAAACCTTCAAATAATCATTGGCAAGTTGGTTGCACAATGTTATCATCACATCACTGATGGTAAACCTGCATAAAAAGTAATTCCCATCGATTTTGACGAAATTTTCAAAGATGCTTCAGTATACGATAAGAACGCTAGAACCATCAAAATTTTTCCGCAGAAACGATAATTTTTGGAGATATGGTCTTTTAAAGGTCCATTATGGGTGGTTTTGGAATATAATTCCAGGAGACTGTAAATGGCTACAGACTATAACTTTTCACACCAAAACAGTAACTGTATACTCATTTAACTTTCTATGTATGTTTTATTCACTATTTTCGATAATTTCAAGAAAAATACCCTTACTTTTCATTTAATTCTTCATGAAAAATGTATAAAATCAAACATTGGTGGTTGCATTCATTGCTCTTGGCGTTTTATTGATATTCCATGTTGCCAACTACTCAAGTAAATAGAGCCATTCTGGATTTTCAAGTAATTTCTACTACTACTACTAAAATAATAAAATTTCAGAAATCGAAATTTTTTAGAGAAATATACACTATTTAAAATTGATGTTTAGGTATTTCTGGGTCGATGATATGATTTTTTCGTTAAAGTTCAATAAGTCAAGATGGCGGGCGAGTTTTATGATTTATGACCCGATTCTTTTCAAAATAGGTATCTAGGGGTTTTTGGGGTCAGAGATTAATTTTTTTGAAAATTAAAAAGTTCTAGATGACGGACGAGTTTTATTATTTATGGCCCGATTCTATTCAAAATAGTTATCTGGGGATTTTTGAGGTCGGAGATTATGAATGTTTTGTCAAAATTCAAAAATTTAAGATGGCGGACAAAGTTCAATTATTTTTTGCCGAATTCTATCAAACATTGTTAAAAAGGGGTTTTTAGGGTAAGATTTTTTGTTAAAAATTAAAAAAATTCAAAATATCAGATGAGTTTTATGAATTATGGTTTTTTCTGAATAGAGGCTATATATATATATATATATATATATTTTTTAAAAAAAAAAAAAAAATTTTTTTTTTAATTTTTTAATTAAAATTTATATATATATATATATATATATATATATATATATATATATATATATATATATTATTATTACTCATGATGTCATATTGCCAACAATCCTACTTCGATACTTTAAAGCTGAGACTCTGCATTTCGCTAACGAACTCAAAAACTGCTTACTATTGTTCTAAATATTCCATTGTCCATGTCAAGTTTCTATTGGTCGAATACCATCACGCGACAGCGTCTAATGACGAATATGCGTCTCATGAGCGTCAGCTATAAAGTAGAGAAGCATCGTTGAAACGTGGATTATTGCATTTTGTTACTACATAAGTGTGAACTTCTGTTGGTTGTGCCTGCTGGCATTTGTTGTAACCTGCAAGATTCTTTCCAATATACATCTAAGTGGAGACCATCAACTTTATTTCTATTCCAAACCCCAAATTAAAACAGTGGAGTCAGGTGTGAAGGGTGTTCCAGCGAAAAAGTAGCAGACGTCGTGTTGTTGGAAGGTTTCAGCGAAAAACCGTACGTTAATGTTAGTTGTTTGTTGCTGTTGGAATACCTACGTAAAAGTAGTTCGTGGGTAGAATCTGAAACAAAAAGAATTGTTCCTCCTCCATCGAAACGACCAGCGTCATTGCAAGAAATTGATGAGAACCAGAGATGAGAAGATAGCTGCGCATTCTTCCAGAACATTGCTTCAGGGTAGCCAGTCTTCTCCAGTCATCACGTCAGGAAATGCACAAGTGTTAGTGTCAAGTGTTCAATCCACACGGAACAGAACTAAACGCAACAGTTTGGTTAAAAATTGTTTATATTTCGTATTCATATTTTGTATTCCATGGTAGATTTAGTTGATTTGCAAAATCCAGTGGTTGAGCAGCAAATTCAAATTCCAAACGATATTGCAGATATGGCTTTCACTAATGAGTTTGCATTCAGAATGATTCCAGACTTTGATGGAAATCGAGAAAACATACATAAATTCTCAACCTGCTGCGATGTTGTATGGGAAATAGCTACCACAAGAGCACAACAAGTCATGTTCATGCATATTGCCAAATCTAAATTATCTGGCTCAGCCTATAATGTTATAAAATATAAAGTAATGAATGATTGGCCAGAATTCAAATAAGTTTTACAAAATCAGTACCTCGAACGTAGGACAATTGCTCAGATCCAAACTGAATTATTAAGTTCACGACAATATCCCAATGAGGATGTACGCACTTTTGCAAATCGAATAGAAAAGCTAACCATAGATTTAAATGATGCTTGTATAGCGAGCGAAGGACAGGACGCAGGAGTAACTATAGAAAACTTAAACAAAAATCATCACTAAAAGCATTCGTTGAAGGGGTAATAAATCCATTTCAGTTAATAATAAAGGCTAGTAGGTTCGATGACTTCACTAATGCTGTAGAAGCAGCTTGTGAAGAAGGAAGGAATTTCAAAAACAGAAATAATTTCCAGACCAAATCAGATTTTAAGAATAGAGATCATAAGAGAATGAATTGTTTCAAATGTGGAAAAAATAATCATACCTCTGATCAATGTTATGAGAAATCTAGAAGTTTTCCTTTTTATCCAAGATAAAATTTCACTCAAATTTCTATAAAAACGGAGCCTAACGTGAATAACATCTGGGTAGAGTTTTGTTATTGCAATAGCTGAATGCCGCAAACGAAGCTATAACAATTCCCGAAAAAACTCCAATGCTTTCCACTATCAAAATCCTCAAAGTAATTTCAACACCCAGAACGAAAATCTGGGTGCCGGTTCCAATTATTTTCAGGGAAACGACCAAGGGCCGAGCACATCCAATGGCAGTGTGACTTGAGCCCGCGAAATCAAATCTGCCAAGTAAATGAATCACCGTGTATTTCAAATGAGCATTCTCTCCGTAAAAACCATATCATTGAATTGAAATAAGAGCTTTTTCACAATTAATCCAGTAAACTAGATTCTAAACGTATTATTGCAGATAACCATTCTGAAATATTTGTGACTAACAGCGAAAGTACAAATTCATCCTGCATTAATCTTCCCTTACTCCTATCAATTATAAAATCCGCAACCTTGCTAGTTGATACCGGAGCAGATATCAGTATTATGAAACTCTCAGAAGTCGACGATGTCGTGACCCAGACGAAAAGCTACCCGCAGTTCTCTTGGTCACTGGTTCGGAAGTAAACTACGCCAAAACTTTACAATACGTACTTTATTCCGTAAGGAAACGCCCAAATACAATATTTTCGGAAGTTTTTTGTACAATACTAATCTTGTCTAACTGACATGAAGTGACATATATTTCTTTTCTCTGTACTGAGTGCTTCTAAAATAAAAATTGATACAGAGATAACGTAAACTTGTTAAAATGAAAATATTCAAAATTACTGTGTGTCTCTGACATACTCCCATCTGAGGAACGTTATGATAATCATAGTGACTCACAAATGAGAAGAGACACACTATTAAATAATATCAGAACATCAATTCGATCTAAATCTGATAGGTAACTTAGATTCACGACCACTACGCGTAAAAACTTTTGATTCGGGTGCTCTGCTATTGATACCAAAATTGATATCAGACACTCCCGCACTATTATCGGTAAACTCATTTTCATGAGAATCTCTCCTGGAGTCGATCCTAATGAATTTCCGTTGGTTCGTCTATCTGGCATCTTCTTCACACTGGGACAGGTTCAGTTAAACCTCTGCGGTTTTAACTCGTACCAAACGTACTCGTTGGTCATTACCAGGTATCAGCTCATTATTACAACTCCAATGGGTAAATTCTCTGCAGAGGTCTCAGTAACTGTCCTCTTGCGGTTTTAACTCGTACCAAACGTACTCTTGGTCATTACCAGGTATCAGCTCAACCACTCGTCCAAGCGGCCAATCCATACGTTTATCGTTATCGTTTCCAATGAGAACTATATCACCGACTGAAACTGGCTTCAGAGGCATACTTTTCTTCTGCGTCATTTTCAGTTGAGCTAAATATTCATTGCGAAATCTTCTACGCATGTCTTCTCTCAATTTTTGTTTATGACGTATTTTACGATAGAGAGACTCACTGTCGACGGTGTCACAATCGGGCATTCCATATTCTGCTTGATCCCGTAAAAACATTGAGGGGGTCAAAGCAACCAAGTCTCTTGGATCACTTGATATATAAGTGAGAGGGCGAGAATTGATTATTGACTCACATTCGCATATTAGAGTCAAGAGTTCTTCATAACATAGCGAGGCACGACCTAAAACTCTACGCAAAAGTCCTTTTAAAATACCGATAAGTCGCTCCCAAAATCCGCCCCACCACGCAGCCGTAGGGGGATTAAAACGCCATTTAATCCTCTGCACTGTACTATATTCGGTAATTGTCTCCCAATTCAGTTTACTGAACGCATTTTCGGTTCCGACAAAGTTTTTTCCGTTATCACTATATATTGTATTTGGGCGTTTCCTTACGGAATAAAGTACGTATTGTAAAGTTTTGGCGTAGTTTACTTCCGAACCAGTGACCAAGAGAACTGCGGGTAGCTTTTCGTCTGGGTCACGACATTTTTTGGCGACCGTGACAGGACTAAAGGGACGTATAGTTTTCGGGAGTTTTCACGGACATCTCGTGTTTTATATTTAGACAAACTTTTACGGTGATTTAGTGTACCAAGGTTTCAAATACACATCACGCGTGGTTTTGACCAAGTTTGTCATTCTTAGGGAGCGCGAGATGGAGCAAACTAAAAAGCATAGGTCCGTACTTCGTTCCGCCTTCACGAAGAAGGCAAATGAGTTGGAGCAACTGATTACAGCCGAAGTCAAGGACATGCAGCAGATTCAGGTAGCTTGGGAGATTTTACAGCAGAAATATGATGCTCTAGTTGTATCTGAAAGCGAAGTTTATGAATCCCTCCTAGCCCAAGATGCGAGCGAGGAGGATCTGGAACTCGAAATGGAGTCTAGCGATGTCTATAGGGTAAGATTTACTACGATGAAACTACGTTTCAAGAAGGGAGCTCATGACGAAGAAGTCAGGTCAGTAATTCAGTCTGAACAACTATCCACAAGATATCAGACAGGTAAGCGTAAATTTAAACTTCCTACTATCGAATTCAAAAAATTCAGTGGAGATATTCGAGAATGGCTTTCATTTTGGGCTCAATTTAGAAAAATTCACGAGGATCCTGACATTGTAACAACTGATAAAATTGAATATTTGATTCAAGCCACAGTTCCTTGTAGTAGAGCAAGACAATTGGTAGAAAGTTATCCTGCCATGAATGAAAATTATGAAAAAATCATTCAAAGCCTCAAATCTCGTTTTGGCAGGGACGATTTACAAATTGAAGTCTATGTCAGAGAGTTACTGAAACTCATTTTGAATAATGCTGTGTCACAAACAAAATCGGATCTCTCCACTCTATATGACAGAATTGAAACACAGTTGCGGGCACTTGAAACTTTAGGGATAACTTCGGCGAAATGTGCAGCAATGCTATATCCATTGATTGAATCTTGTTTACCAGAAGATTTACTAAGAGTTTGGCAAAGATCAACGGAGTTTTCAAGTGGCCGTAGAAGTGATGATGTAAACTCTATCATTCCTGAAGATTTCACATTGGATTCTCGTTTAAAGGGTCTTATGAGTTTTTTGAAAAATGAAATTGAAAACGAACAACGCATTTCTTTAGCATCTGAAGGGTTCGGACTTTGTTCAAATAATGTTTCTACGAATGATCGTCACAAAAAAGATAAATCAAAACCTATTGCGACATTATCTACTGCGGCTGGCTTGATAAATTGCGACGTTGCCAAATGTGTTTTTTGTGGGGGGATCCACGATAGTGAAGGATGTTTCAAGGCTCAGAAATTGAGTTTTGTTCAGAAGAAAAACACACTATCGGATAAAAAAGCGTGTTTTCGTTGTCTTAAAATAGGCCATATGTCTAGGAGGTGTCGTAGTCGTTTGAAATGTGTTATATGCGGGAAATCTCACGTAACTTTAATGTGTGCTGATTTACCTTCGAATAAAATAACTCCTGCTGATCAACTTTCTGGAAGTAGAGACAAAGAGGGCACCAAAACTGAAAATCAAGTACTGGCGAATCACACCAGCGCACATGTATTTTTCAAACACTTCAGTAAAAAATCAGTTCCGGAGATCGAACTCGCGAAGTACGTGTTCTCATTGATAGTGGTTCGCAACGTTCTTACGTTCTGAAATCGACTGTACTTCGAATGGGATATGTACCCAAACGGACAGAATGTATTAGACACTGCTTATTTGGGGGTACACAAACTTCAGAACAGCGACATAATTGTTATGATATAAAATTAACACAGGATGATTATTCATGTACCCTCGAGGCTCTAGATCAACCGAAGATAATGAAATACCTTCCATATTTTATGGTGCATGGATGGAAGAATTGAAAACATTGCATATTGATCTACATGATACTGGAAAGTTGTATACAGGGCGCAGACATATTCTGACATGTGGTTCAGTAGCAGTTGAGACTTTGTTGGGATGGACACTTATGGGAAGAATTCCATCAGATCTGCCAAACTTCAGTACGACTTTGACAGTTCACTCACTGTTTGTGAAAGATGCTACCATTACCAAACTATGGGAATTAGACGTATTAGGGATTGAAGAGCCATCCGAAAGAAAATCGCGTCAAGATCTGGCAAATGAAGCAAAAGAACTCTTCCTAAAACGATCACGGTTGATTACGAGGGTCGTTACAAGGTTAGATTGCCATGGCTGGATGGACATCCTCCACTTTCGGATAATTATGCTCTGGCGAAAAAAAGACTTGAATCCACTTTGAAGAAACTGAAGAATGCACAGCTTATCGCATCTTATGATCAAGTCTTCAAGGAGTGGCTTCAAGAGGAAATTATTGAACAGGTCACCGAATCTGAGATTGACGTCCCTGTTCATTATTTACCTCACAGGCCGGTGATCAAAGAAAGTAGTTCAACGACAAAAATAAGACCAGTATTCGACGCTTCGGCACATGAAAACGATAAACCCGCACTAAACCACTGTCTAGAAAAAGGCTTGAACTTAATAGAACTGATACCTACTATTTTGCTCAGGTTTCGGCAACAAAAAATCGGTGTCGTATCGGATATTCGAAAAGCCTTCCTACAGATAAGTGTTCATGAAGCAGATAGGAATTTTCTACGATTTTTGTGGATTGATCAAGATGGAAATGAAACAATTTATCGTCACAGAAGAGTTGTATTTGGCGTGAACAGTAGTCCATTTTTGCTTGGCGCTACAATCGAGTATCATATATCAAAGATTCGAAGTAAATGTACGGGGACTGATGTCTTATATTCCAGTGACACTATTGAGAAACTAGCCAGGAGTTTTTATGTAGATAATTGTGTAACGAGTGTTCCTGACGAAAAAACTCTAAGTAAATTCATTAAAGAGGCAAGTCTCCTTATGGCCGAGGCTAAATTTGATTTACGAGGGTGGGAGTTCACACAGAACACTCAAAATGATACATCACTTGTTCCTGTACTTGGTCTTAAATGGAATAAAAGTAAAGACACATTAAATATCAATGAAGAATGTCTCAAAGGTGTCGATAGTATTCAAGATGAGATTATTACGAAAAGGCTCATACTTTCCATGGCTCAGCGTATATTTGATCCTATTGGGTTTACTTGTCCAGTTTCGATTGGTCCAAAATTGTTACTTCAACAACTATGGGAGAAAAAACTGGCATGGGATATACCCGTGGAGGAAAATATTGCCGATAATTTTTGTAAGTGGGCTAAGGAACTTCCATATCTACTGGAGATAGAGATTCCCAGATGGATGCATGTCGGATCAGATGAGGCCGATAATTGGAGCATACATACTTTTTGCGATGCGAGTAAAAAAGCCTATTCTACCGTTATTTTTTTGAGGGTAGCACAAAAAAGCCAAGTATCTATATTTTTAGTCGCTGCTAAAACGAGAGTAGCACCATTGAAGATTATATCCATACCACGATTGGAGTTGATGGCTGCAACGATCGGTGCTAGGTTGTATGCTTCGGTTCAAGGAAATTTCAGCAGGAATATGGAATGTTTCTTCTGGAGCGACTCATCGACTGTGGTTTCATGGATTCGTCGTACTGAAGAATGGGCTACCTTTGTTTGGAATCGAGTTGCGGAAATTCGCACGTTGACATCGATTAAGACATGGAGACATGTACCAGGCTTCCTAAACCCAGCCGATCTACCTTCCGTGGTTGTTCAGCTAAACAATTACTTGAATCCAGATGGTGGGAGGGGCCTAAATGGCTATATGCCGAACCCTGTTTATGGCCACGAGAAGTTATGGAATGTAATGAAGAGGAGATTGAAAAGGAAAGGAAGAAAATGTCAGTCACAACTTTGCTCAATTTGAGTTCTGATGATTGGAATTTTTCACTTTTTTCAAAATATGACAAAGCTTTGAGAACAATAGCATGGATATTTCGATTTATATGGAACACAAGATATGGAAATAAAAAGATTCAAGGCCAGTTGACTGTTGAAGAAATCGATCAAGCCGAAGTGTTTATTTTCAAAGTTGTTCAGCATGAAACATTTCAGAACGAAAATGACAAGAGGATAAGTAGTTTGAACGCCTTTCGTGATGAAACTGGACTCATTCGATTGAGATCTCCAATCTCCAGGCGGAACGATGTTATAGACTTTTGCTTCCCTATTGTGTTGCCAGGCAAACA
Organism: Gonioctena quinquepunctata; assembly: GCA_018342105.1. NCBI lineage: Eukaryota > Metazoa > Arthropoda > Insecta > Coleoptera > Chrysomelidae > Gonioctena > Gonioctena quinquepunctata. The sequence goes on from JAFIRS010003025.1 coordinate 61,140, forward strand.
TCCGGTTGTGAATAAGTTAATTTTGAAATTTCATGAAAACTCATGTCACATAGGCACTCAGGGACTACTGAGTTTACTCAGGCAAAAATATTGGATATTAAGTGGACGACGTTCTATTCGGTCGGTAATATCAAAATGTGTCATTTGTAAAAGACATAGTGTCAAACATTTAGATGAAAACACGCCACCTTTACCAGTTGATCGGGTTCGTGACGCTGTGGCATTCGAGGTCACTGGAGTGGATTTTGCTGGACCCTTATTCCTAAAGACTGGGGAAAAAGTTTGGGTTTGTTTGTTCACATGTGCCGTGTATCGCGCTGTGCATCTAGAACTTTCTATTTCCTGTCTACACCGAATTTTATACAGACTCTTCGACGATTTGTGGCGCGACGTGGACGACCAAAGAAAATATATAGCGATAACGGAAAAACTTTGTCGGAACCGAAAATGCGTTCAGTAAACTGAATTGGGAGACAATTACCGAATACAGTACAGTGCAGAGAATTAAATGGCGTTTTAATCCCACTACGGCGGCGTGGTGGGGCGGATTTTAGGAGCGACTTATCGGTATTTTAAAGGACTTTTTTGCGTAGAGTTTTGGGTCGTGTCTCGCTATGTTATGAAAAACTCTTAACTCTAATATGCGAATGTGAGTCAATAATCAATTCTCGCCCTCTCCCCTCTCACTTATATATCAAGTGATCCAAGAGAATTGGTTGCTTTGACCCCCTCAATGTTTTTACGGGATCAAGCAGAATATGGAATGCCCGATTGTGACACCGTCGACGGTGAGTCTCTCTATCGTAAAATACGTCATAAACAAAAATTGAGAGAAGACATGCGTAGAAGATTTCGCAATGAATATTTAGCTCAACTGAAAATGACGCAGAAGAAAAGTATGCCTCTGAAGCCAGTTTCAGTCGGTGATATAGTTCTCATTGGAAACGATAACGATAAACGTATGGATTGGCCGCTTGGACGAGTGGTTGAGCTGATACCTGGTAATGACCAACGAGTACGTTTGGTACGAGTTAAAACCGCAAGAGGACGTTAGAGACTCTCAGAGATTTACCCATTGGAGTGTGTCTGTTACACACGATGATGGAATCACTCTTCCCAGTGTGAAGAAGATGCCAGATAGACGAACCAACGGAAATTCATTAGGATCGACTCCAGGAGAAGATTCTCATGAAAATGAGTTTACCGATAATAGTGCGGGAGTGTCTGATATCAATTTTGGTATCAATAGCAGAGCACCCGAATCAAAAATTTTACGCGTAGTGGTCGTGAATCTAAGTTACCTATCAGATTTAGATCGAATTGATGTTCTGATATTATTTAATAGTGTGTCTCTTCTCATTTGTGAGTCACTATGATTATCATAACGTTCCTCAGATGGGAGTATGTCAGAGACACACAGTAATTTTGAATATTTTCATTTTAACAAGTTTACGTTATCTCTGTATCAATTTTTATTTTAGAAGCACTCAGTACAGAGAAAAGAAATATATGTCACTTCATGTCAGTTAGACAAGATTAGTATTGTACAAAAACTTCCGAAAATATTGTATTTGGGCGTTTCCTTACGGAATAAATTACGTATTGTGAAGTTTTGGCGTAGTTTACTTCCGAACCAGTGACCAAGAGAACGGCGGGTAGCTTTTCGTCTGGGTCACGACATTTTTTGTCACTTCATGTCAGTTAGACAAGATAATTATTATACAAAAACTTCCGAAAATATTGTATTTGGGCGTTTCCTTACGGAATAAAGTACGTATTGTAAAGTTTTGGCGTAGTTTACTTCCGAACCAGTGACCAAAGAGAACTGCGGGTGAACTTTTCGTCTGGGTCACGACATTTTTGGCGACCGTGACAGGACTAAAGGGACGTATAGTTTTCAGGAGTTTTCACGGACATCGTGTTTTATATTTAGACAAACTTTTACGGTGATTTAGTGTACCAAGGTTTCAAATACACATCACGCGTGGTTTTGACCAAGTTTGTCATTCTTAGGGAGCGCGAGATGGAACAGACTAAAAGCATAGGTCCGTACTTCGTTCCGCCTTCACGAAGAAGGCAAATGAGTTAGACAACTGATTACAGCCGAAGTCAAGGACATGCAGCAGATTCAGGTAGCGGAATTTTGGCAGAAATATGATGCTCTAGTTGTATCTGAAAGCGAGTTTATGAATCCCTCCTAGCGCAAGATGCGAGCGAGGAGGATCTGGAACTCGAAATGGAGTCTAGCGATGTCTATAGGGTAAGATTTACTACGATGAAACTACGTTTCAAGAAGGGAGCTCATGACGAAGAAGTCAGGTCAGTAATTCAGTCTGAACAACTATCCACAAGATATCAGACAGGTAAGCGTAAATTTAAACTTCCACTATCAATTCAAAATTCAGTGGAGATATTCGAGAATGGCTTTCATTTGGGCTCAATTTAGAAAAATTCACGAGGATCCTGACATTGTAACAACTGATAAAATTGAATATTTGATTCAAGCCACAGTTCCTTGTAGTAGAGCAAGACAATTGGTAGAAAGTTATCCTGCCATGAATGAAAATTATGAAAAAATCATTCAAAGCCTCAAATCTCGTTTTGGCAGGGACGATTTACAAATTGAAGTCTATGTCAGAGAGTTACTGAAACTCATTTTGAATAATGCTGTGTCACAAACAAAATCGGATCTCTCCACTCTATATGACAGAATTGAAACACAGTTGCGGGCACTTGAAACTTTAGGGATAACTTCGGCGAAATGTGCAGCAATGCTATATCCATTGATTGAATCTTGTTTACCAGAAGATTTACTAAGAGTTTGGCAAAGATCAACGGAGTTTTCAAGTGGCCGTAGAAGTGATGATGTAAACTCTATCATTACTGAAGATTCCACATTGGATTCTCGTTTAAAGGGTCTTATGAGTTTTTTGAAAAATGAAATTGAAAACGAACAACGCATTTCTTTAGCATCTGAAGGGTTCGGACTTTGTTCAAATAATGTTTCTACGAATGATCGTCACAAAAAAAAGATATGTCACTTCATGTCAGTTAGACAAGATAATTATTATACAAAAACTTCCGAAAATATTGTATTTGGGCGTTTCCTTACGGAATAAAGTACGTATTGTAAAGTTTTGGCGTAGTTTACTTCGAACCAGTGACCAAAGAGAACTGCGGGTAGCTTTTCGTCTGGGTCACGACATTTTTTGGCGACCGTGACAGGACTAAAGGGACGTATAGTTTTCGGGAGTTTTCACGGACATCTCGTGTTTTATATTTAGACAAACTTTTACGGTGATTTAGTGTACCAAGGTTTCAAATACACATCACGCGTGGTTTTGACCAAGTTTGTCATTGTGAGGAAGCGCGAGATGGAGCAAACTAAAAAGCATAGGTCCGTACTTCGTTCCGCCTTCACGAAGAAGGCAAATGAGTTGGAGCAACTGATTACAGTCGAAGTCAAGGACATGCAGCAGATTCAGGTAGCTTGGGGGATTTTACAGCAGAAATATGATGCTCTAGTTATATCTGAAAGCGAAGTTTATGAATCCCTCCTAGCGCAAGATGCGAGCGAGGAGGATCTGGAATTCAATTGGAGTCTAGCGATGTCTATAGGGTAAGATTTACTACTATGAAACTACGTTTCAAGAAGGGAGGCCACGACGAAGAAGTCAGGTCAGTACTTCAGTCTGAACAACTATCTACAAGATATCAGACAGGTAAGCGTAAATTTAAACTTCCTACTATTGAATTCAAAAAATTCAGTGGAGATATTCGAGAATGGCTTTCATTTTGGGCTCAATTTAGAAAAATTCACGAGGATCCTGACATTGTAACAACTGATAAAATTGAATATTTAATTCAAGCCACAGTTCCTTGTAGTAGAGCAAGACAATTGGTAGAAAGTTATACTGCCATGAATGAAAATTATGAAAAAATCATTCAAAGCCTCAAATCTCGTTTTGGCAGGGACGATTTACAAATTGAAGTCTATGTCAGAGAGTTACTGAAACTCATTTTGAATAATGCTGTGTCACAAACAAAATCGGATCTCTCCACTCTATATGACAGAATTGAAACACAGTTGCGGGCACTTGAAACTTTAGGGATAACTTTGGCGAAATGTGCAGCAATGCTATATCCATTGATTGAATCTTGTTTACCAGAAGATTTACTAAGAGTTTGGCAAAGATCAACGGAGTTTTCAAGTGGCCGTAGAAGTGATGATGTAAACTCTATCATTCCTGAAGATTCCACATTGGATTCTCGTTTAAAGGGTCTTATGAGTTTTTTGAAAAATGAAATTGAAAACGAACAACGCATTTCTTTAGCATCTGAAGGGTTCGGACTTTGTTCAAATAATGTTTCTACGAATGATCGTCACAAAAAAGATAAATCAAAACCTATTGCGACATTATCTACTGCGGCTGGCTTGATAAATTGCGACGTTGCCAAATGTGTTTTTTGTGGGGGGATCCACGATAGTGAAGGATGTTTCAAGGCTCAGAAATTGAGTTTTGTTCAGAAGAAAAACACACTATCGGATAAAAAAGCGTGTTTTCGTTGTCTTAAAATAGGCCATATGTCTAGGAGGTGTCGTAGTCGTTTGAAATGTGTTATATGCGGGAAATCTCACGTAACTTTAATGTGTGCTGATTTACCTTCGAATAAAATAACTCCTGCTGATCAACTTTCTGGAAGTAGAGACAAAGAGGGCACCAAAACTGAAAATCAAGTACTGGCGAATCACACCAGCGCACATGTATTTTTGCAAACACTTCGAGTAAAAATCAGTTCCGGAGATCGAACTCGCGAAGTACGTGTTCTCATTGATAGTGGTTCGCAACGTTCTTACGTTCTGAAATCGACTGTACTTCGAATGGGATATGTACCCAAACGGACAGAATGTATTAGACACTGCTTATTTGGGGGTACACAAACTTCAGAACAGCGACATAATTGTTATGATATAAAATTAACACAGGATGATTATTCATGTACCCTCGAGGCTCTAGATCAACCGAAGATATGTAATGAAATACCTTCCATATTTTATGGTGCATGGATGGAAGAATTGAAAACATTGCATATTGATCTACATGATACTCTAGGTTCAGATCCAATTGAAATATTAATTGGTGCTGATGTCGCTGGAAAGTTGTATACAGGGCGCAGACATATTCTGACATGTGGTTTAGTAGCAGTTGAGACTTTGTTGGGATGGACACTTATGGGAAGAATTCCATCAGATCTGCCAAACTTCAGTACGACTTTGACAGTTCACTCACTGTTTGTGAAAGATGCTACCATTACCAAACTATGGGAATTATGACGATAAAGGATTCGGACTGATGAGGTAGTCTATAACCAATCTAAGAACTCGACTAACCGTCAATAACAATCTAAAAATCGTTTTAAAACCTTAGTGTTTCCGGAGTCTATTCTGAGTTTATCATGGCCAACCTAAGAGTACGAGGAAAGTTGGACAACGCAGTCTACTGGGGACAGGTCCTCGCAGGGGATCCTTACTTGACCCGACTAATGTTCCAGAATGTAGGAGTCTATCCATTCGTAGGCGAAGACTGGGTGGAGAGTAAGATCCCAACGATGGTGTATTTAGGATCCATTGGTAGAGCAATTCACGCTGGAGGACCACAAGGGAGGGTCAATACTACAATGGCAACAGTGGCGACATTGGGTGAGACTCTGGCCCCCTGCATTCCCCAAGCCTTTTGCCTCCCTACAGCAGACTCACGCAGGACCTTTGTGGCGAGTGTGAAAGCACTGATGAAATCTGACACTCTTGGGATCTACACGGAGGCAACATCTGAGGGATTTGCTGAAGAGTGTACTATGCTTGGGGACCGGGACCGTGCAGATGAGTCAGTGTTTTATGGTCGGGTAGCTCCAGGTACACTGGTACGCCCGCTAGCTGCTATGTGGCCCGGAGATGCAGCTGAAGTAGAACAATACGCCCTTACCCCTGAGGATGCCATGGCGATCCTTTACTACATGGCTAGCAAGGCCCTTAACAGATCCCTGATCACAGGTGTTCAAGTGATCAGCACTATAGTGGTGGCCGTTGTTAAGAGAGGAACAGTGTCTCAGCAGTTCTTGCAGAAGGTTTCAGATGGGATAAAAGACGACTTGAATAAAGTAGTAACCTTCAATGAGGAGGTGATTCGTCTCACGTACATTAACTATGGTCAGCAAATAAACGATGTGAACATCCAAGTGGTCTTTGATAGATGGAAAAGCCAAATTCCTGCAGGGGCTCTGAGACTGGGGTTGGTTGTCTCGCAGGCGGCTGGTGGAGGACTCACTGCTTACCTCACCATTAGAGAAGCAATAAAAGAATATAAGGACTTTGACTGGGGATACATATCGCTCTGCTTCCCTCAAGAGTGGGCAAGGTTCGAGACAGCTGTTCAAACCGTCGGCGGAAATCAGTACTATGGTTTTCGAAAGGACTTAGGCGATGCTAAGTCTACCCACTTCAAGAGCTTAGCGTGGGTTGCTAAAGAACTATTGATAAAAGCAGGGGGTAAGACGTCTCTGACCCGTTATTCAGGGTGGGTCGGCTTGATTGCGCATCAGAATGCTATTACTGACAAGATCGACGCCTATGTTCGAGGACTGGCTGCGTCCATCACAGCGGAAATGGTCAACGAGCAACTAGCGAATCCCGAGTACCTTGCCACTCTTGAAGCAATCAGGAATTAACAAAAGAAATATATGTCACTTTATGTCAGTTAGACAAGATTAGTATTGTACAAAAACTTCCGAAAATATTGTATTTGGGCGTTTCCTTACGGAATAAATTACGTATTGTGAAGTTTTGGCGTAGTTTACTTCCGAATCAGTGACCAAGAGAACGGCGGGTAGCTTTCGTCTGGGTCACGACATTTTAGCGACCGTGACAGGACTTAGGGGACGTATAGTTTTCGGAGTTTCACGGACATCTCGTGTTTTATATTTAGACAAACTTTTACGGTGATTTAGTATACGAAGGTTTCAAATACACATCACGCGTGGTTTTGACCAAGTTTGTCATTGTTAGGGAGCGCGAGATGGAGCAAACTAAAAAGTATAGGTCCGTACTTCGTTCCGCCTTCACGAAGAAGGCAAATGAGTTGGAGCAACTGATTACAGCCGAAGTCAAGGACATTGCAACACCCCTTACTTTTGAACCCCAGATTTTAAATTATTGATTCAAATTTAACAAGTGAAATCACTTTGCCGATAGCTGCTCAGATGGATACGTAGGCCGTGAGTAGGTTCATATGACTTTTCTAGTTAATCAAATTTGGCCACTAAAAAAATTATACATTATTACTGACTAGTTCAGAGTTGCCAGACTTGCTAAAGACAAAGTCAAAGATAAATAAAATTAAATAAATGTTACCTAGCTTGTATGGAAGGCAATAATATGCAATAAATCACTTAACAAATTTATTCCAGTTAATTCTGAACAAGATAAATTTTTTTACAAATACTAGAAAGTATTTAACTTCTCTTAAAAATGGAAAATTACATAAAGGAACAGTAATTTTGACTCGATCAAAATTCGAACATTTACACCTATGATTCCTCAGTTGTTGGTCACGAAATACCTTCGGAGATTTGAACGAGATAGAGGAAGGCTGTTCGAAGTGGTCCCAGCGGTTCTAGGAGGAACTTGTTTCAGCGTTACGATTAAGATGGTCGGGGTGGTTCTATAGTTGGTTTAGACCCTTATCGGCGTGAATTGAGTTGACTTCACGGACCAGTGCTGATATTGATGTGCTGTAAGACTCCCAGGCTACTAGTCCTTCGTCTCCGTAGATGGGTTCCCTCCGTGTATATATCATGCGAAGAAGATGATAGGAATCAAAATATGTACAAAAGGGAGAACGAAGGATATCCTTTGAACCTCGTTTTATGTTTCAAATTTTAATCGAGAGTCAAAAGATAGATGCGAATGATAGCATACAATAAAATCTCAATCTATATAAAAGACGAAGGTTACAGTGAAAGAACAAAGATAATAAATAGCAATTCAATCTGCTATTCTGGAGTTAAATTTATAAGTTAAATTTTAATAATGTAAACATATATTATAAATGAACAAAATTTAAAACCAAAACAAACAAACCTCACCAAAACGTTATGTTCAATTCAGTTAAGTTTTGAAACAAGTAAATTTTGATAAGGTGATTTTATGTACCAGAAGGGTAAAAAATTTAATAAGGAAGGTATTCAAAGAAATATAAAATTTCCTGAAATTTTACAGAAAAATATGTATTTTAAAGCAAAATATTTAAGGTTGCCAGTACAAGATATATTATTTTAAAGCAAGTGCCAAAGGAAAATATAGCGTTATAACCAAAATCTCTAGTAGGCTACATAAAAATAGGGTTTCGAACAACGATAATAGTCAGAGTAAAATGCATACCTTCAGCCAAGATAAGAAGAGAGAGACACACGTCTTTCAGTGAGCACGACTCTCTTAGATAAAGATACAGTGAAAAATTCTTTTATTGAGAATTTCCAAAGATAAACCAAAGAGGGAGACCACACGTCTTTCAGCGGGCACAACTCTCTTAGGAAAAGATAATGTTAAATAATTCTTTTGATTGAAGAATTTTTAAAGATATCTTTTCCTAAGAGAGTTGTGCCCGCTGAAAGACGTGTGGTCTCCCTCTTCGGTTTATCTTTGGAAATTCTCAATAAAAGAATTTTTTCACTGTATCTTTATCTAAGAGAGTCGTGCTCACTGAAAGACGTGTGTCTCTTCTTCTTATCTTGGCTGAAGAGTATACTTTTACCTGACTATTATCGTTGTTCGAAACCCTATTTTTTATGTAGCCTACTAGAGTATTTTGGTATAACGCTATATTTTCCTTGGCACTTGCTTTAAAATAATATATCTTTGTACTGGCAACCTTTAAATATTTTGCTTTAAAATACTATATTTTTCTCTGGTAAAATTTCAAGGAAATTTTATATTTCTTTGGAATACCTTTCCTTATTAAATTTTTTTACCCTTCTGGTACATAAAATCACCTTATCAAAATTTACTTGTTTCAAAACTTAACTGAATTTGAACATAACGTTTTGGGTGAGGTTTGTTTTGTTTGGTTTTAAATTTTGTTCATTTTAATATATTTTAAATTATTAAAATTAACTTATAAATTTAACTCCAGAATAGCAGATTGAATTGCTATTTATTATCTTTGTTCTTTCACGTAACCTTCGTCTTTTATATAGATTGAGATTTTATTGTATGCTATCATTTGCATCTATCTTTTGACTCTCGATTAAAATTTGAAACATAAAACTTGAGGTTCAAAGGATATCCTTCGTCTCCCCTTTTGTACATATTTTGATTCCTATCATCTTCTTCGCATGATATATACCACGGAGGAACCCATCTACGGAGACGGAAGGACTAGTAGCCTGGGAGGTCTTACAGCACATCAATATCAGCACTGGTCCGTGAAGATCAACTCAATTCACGCGATAAGGGTCTAAAACCAACTATAGAACCACCCACGACCATCTTAATCGTAACGCTGAAACCAAGTTCCTCCTAGAACCGCTGGGACCAGCTTCAAGAAACTAGCCTTCCTCTATCTCGTTCAAGATCTCCGAAGGTATATTCGTGACCAACAACTGGAGGAATCATAGGTGTAAATGTTCGAATTTTGATCAGAGTCAAAATTACTGGTTCCTTTTTTATGTAATTTTTCCATTTTTTTTTTAAGAGAAGTTAAATACTTTTCTAGTATTTGTAAAAAAAATTTATCTTGTTCAGAATTCCAACTGGAATAAATTTGTTAAATTGATTTATTGCATATTTATTTGCCTTCCCATAGCTGGTAACATTTATTTAATTTTATTTATCTTTGACTTTTGTCTTTAGCAAGTCTGGCGCCCAACTCTTGAACTAGTCAAGTTAATTAATGTATAATTTTTTTAGTGGCCAAATTTGATTAACTAGGAAAAGTCATTAATTGAACCTTACTCACGGCCTAACCGTATCCATCTGAGCAGCCTATCGGCAAAGTGATTTCACCTTGTTAAATTTGAATCATATAATTTAAAATCTGGGGTTCAAAAGTAAGGGGTGTTGCACAATTATTTAAAGGTTGCCAGTACAAAGATATATTATTTTAAAGCAAGTGCCAAAGGAAAATATAGCGTTATAACCAAAATACTCTAGTAAGCTACAAAAAATATAGGGTTTCTGAACCAAGATAATAGTCAGAGTAAAAGTATACTCTTCAGCCAAGATAAGAAGAGAGAGACACACGTCTTTCAGTGAGCACGACTCTCTTAGATAAAGATAAAGTGAAATAATTCTTTTTATAGAAGAATTTCCAGAGATAAACCGAAGAGGGAGACCACACGTCTTTCAGTGGGCACGACTCTCTTAGATAAAGATAATGTTAAATAATTCTTTTAATTGAAGAATTTTTAAAGATAACTGAAGAGGGAGACCTCACGTCTTTCAGTGGGCACAACTCTCTTAGATAAAGATAATTTTGAAATAGGGCGGCAATTCCCTTTTCAAATCGATAAACAGGTAATTCTCAAAAATTAGAATGAATCTCCCTGCTCTTGGCGATAAGGTAGTAACTGAAGTGAATTGACTCTGCAACGATCAAAAATCAAATAAGCTACACTGGGAATTGAATGGAGTAATAGAGATAAGAAATGTATTAAACGGAAATCAACTTTACGCTTGAGGCATATATTGAATCGAGTGTTCTGAGACCGTTAGGCCAGAGGTACAACTCTCTCGATAAGCAATTCTTTCTCAAGAGAAAAGAAAATTACTCTCATAAACATATAGTTATGAAATAAAGAAAATTGCTTACCAGAGAGCCGTCCTATTAGTCACTCCAAACAATCAAATACGCCCTTCGCTTCAATTGGAATCCTTGGAACAATCTACTGGTAGTATGAGGGGAGTAAGCTCTAGTCCATTCGAGATTACCAATTACTTGGTACCTAAAAAAGGCAAAAGCGTAGAACTGATTTCCAATGAAAAAAATCAGTTCCCAATATTCGGAACAGATGTTACGTTAGCCACAATATGTACTATGAATGATTTGTCAAAATGGCCGAAATATCTATCTTTAACCTTCAAAAATTACCATGCAGTATTTCCAAGAATTCTAATATTACAAGCATAAGAAAAAACAAGAGAATGCTAATCAGCTACAACATTAATTAAAAGATAAAGAGAATAATATTACTCTATTAAACTCCAGCAGTGAAACTCACTCAACATATAGATCGTACAAATCAAAGCCAACTCACCCCGTACACCTGCCTATCTCGACGTTCAAATCAAGAAAGAGAACGATTATCCTTTCGGTTCGACGAAATCATAGTTCACCTGTTTTTCATTCTAGGATTCTTTTTTATTATAAAAACACTTGGAAAAAACCAAACGCTCGACAAACCCGATCGACACGAAAATGAAATGTCACGGTCACACTGTCAAAATACCATTTTCTAGGGATAATAATGATCGCACATTCTTCACGACCTGAGCGCAGTGACTACTGACCCGTATTAACCGGAAAAGTTATGAGAAATTGGTTATGTATGAGGAAGTAACGAAAAATTCGTTACAACATGCAGCAGATTCAGGTAGCTTGGGAGATTTTACAGCAGAAATATGATGCTCTAGTTGTATCTGAAAGCGAAGTTTATGAATCCCTCCTAGCGCAAGATGCGAGCGAGGAGGATCTGGAACTCGAAATGGAGTCTAGTGATGTCTATAGGGTAAGATTTACTACGATGAAACTACGTTTCAAGAAGGGAGCTCATGACGAAGAAGTCAGGTCAGTAATTCAGTCTGAACAACTATCCACAAGATATCAGACAGGTAAGCGTAAATTTAAACTTCCTACTATCGAATTCAAAAAATTCAGTGGAGATATTCGAGAATGGCTTTCATTTTGGGCTCAATTTAGAAAAATTCACGAGGATCCTGACATTGTAACAACTGATAAAATTGAATATTTGATTCAAGCCACAGTTCCTTGTAGTAGAGCAAGACAATTGGTAGAAAGTTATCCTGCCATGAATGAAAATTATGAAAAATCATTCAAAGCCCTCAAATCTCGTTTTGGCAGGACGATTTACAAATTGAAGTCTATGTCAGAGAGTTACTGAAACTCATTTTGAATAATGCTGTGTCACAAACAAAATCGGATCTCTCCACTCTATATGACAGAATTGAAACACAGTTGCGGGCACTTGAAACTTTAGGGATAACTTCGGCGAAATGTGCAGCAATGCTATATCCATTGATTGAATCTTGTTTACCAGAAGATTTACTAAGAGTTTGGCAAAGATCAACGGAGTTTTCAAGTGGCCGTAGAAGTGATGATGTAAACTCTATCATTACTGAAGATTCCACATTGGATTCTCGTTTAAAGGGTCTTATGAGTTTTTTGAAAATGAAATTGAAAACGAACAACGCATTTCTTTAGCATCTGAAGGGTTCGGACTTTGTTCAAATAATGTTTCTACGAATGATCGTCAACAAAAAAAGATATGTCACTTCATGTCAGTTAGACAAGATAATTATTATTAAAATTCCGAATATTATTAGTTTACGGAATAGTAGATGCTTATGTAGTTTATCGAACCATGAATAAGAGAACTGCGGGTAGCTTTTCGTCTGGGTCACGAGTCGTGACCCAGACGAAAAGCTACCCGCAGTTCTCTTGGTCACTGGTTCGGAAGTAAACTACGCCAAAACTTTACAATACGTACTTTATTCCGTAAGGAAACGCCCAAATACAATATTTTCGGAAGTTTTTGTCGTAGTTTACTTCCGAACCAGTGACCAAGAGAACTGCGGGTAGCTTTTCGTCTGGGTCACGACATTTTTTGGCGACCGTGACAGGACTAAAGGGACGTATAGTTTTCGGGAGTTTTCACGGACATCTCGTGTTTTATATTTAGACAAACTTTTACGGTGATTTAGTGTACCAAGGTTTCAAATACACATCACGCGTGGTTTTGACCAAGTTTGTCATTGTGAGGAAGCGCGAGATGGAGCAAACTAAAAAGCATAGGTCCGTACTTCGTTCCGCCTTCACGAAGAAGGCAAATGAGTTGGAGCAACTGATTACAGTCGAAGTCAAGGACATGCAGCAGATTCAGGTAGCTTGGGGGATTTTACAGCAGAAATATGATGCTCTAGTTATATCTGAAAGCGAAGTTTATGAATCCCTCCTAGCGCAAGATGCGAGCGAGGAGGATCTGGAATTCGAATTGGAGTCTAGCGATGTCTATAGGGTAAGATTTACTACTATGAAACTACGTTTCAAGAAGGGAGGCCACGACGAAGAAGTCAGGTCAGTACTTCAGTCTGAACAACTATCTACAAGATATCAGACAGGTAAGCGTAAATTTAAACTTCCTACTATTGAATTCAAAAAATTCAGTGGAGATATTCGAGAATGGCTTTCATTTTGGGCTCAATTTAGAAAAATTCACGAGGATCCTGACATTGTAACAACTGATAAAATTGAATATTTAATTCAAGCCACAGTTCCTTGTAGTAGAGCAAGACAATTGGTAGAAAGTTATACTGCCATGAATGAAAATTATGAAAAAATCATTCAAAGCCTCAAATCTCGTTTTGGCAGGGACGATTTACAAATTGAAGTCTATGTCAGAGAGTTACTGAAACTCATTTTGAATAATGCTGTGTCACAAACAAAATCGGATCTCTCCACTCTATATGACAGAATTGAAACACAGTTGCGGGCACTTGAAACTTTAGGGATAACTTTAGCGAAATGTGCAGCAATGCTATATCCATTGATTGAATCTTGTTTACCAGAAGATTTACTAAGAGTTTGGCAAAGATCAACGGAGTTTTCAGGGCCGTAGAAGTGATGATGTAAACTCTATCATTCCTGAAGATTCCACATTGATTCTCGTTTAAAGGGTCTTATGAGTTTTTGAATAATGAAATTGAAAACGAACAACGCATTTCTTTAGCATCTGAAGGGTTCGGACTTTGTTCAAATAATGTTTCTACGAATGATCGTCACAAAAAAGATAAATCAAAACCTATTGCGACATTATCTACTGCGGCTGGCTGGATAAATTGCGACGTTGCCAAATGTGTTTTTGTGGGGATCCAAAGATAGTGAAGGATGTTTCAAGGCTCAGAAATTGAGTTTTGTTCAGAAGAAAAACACACTATCGGATAAAAAAGCGTGTTTTCGTTGTCTTAAAATAGGCCATATGTCTAGGAGGTGTCGTAGTCGTTTGAAATGTGTTATATGCGGGAAATCTCACGTAACTTTAATGTGTGCTGATTTACCTTCGAATAAAATAACTCCTGCTGATCAACTTTCTGGAAGTAGAGACAAAGAGGGCACCAAAACTGAAAATCAAGTACTGGCGAATCACACCAGCGCACATGTATTTTTGCAAACACTTCGAGTAAAAATCAGTTCCGGAGATCGAACTCGCGAAGTACGTGTTCTCATTGATAGTGGTTCGCAACGTTCTTACGTTCTGAAATCGACTGTACTTCGAATGGGATATGTACCCAAACGGACAGAATGTATTAGACACTGCTTATTTGGGGGTACACAAACTTCAGAACAGCGACATAATTGTTATGATATAAAATTAACACAGGATGATTATTCATGTACCCTCGAGGCTCTAGATCAACCGAAGATATGTAATGAAATACCTTCCATATTTTATGGTGCATGGATGGAAGAATTGAAAACATTGCATATTGATCTACATGATACTCTAGGTTCAGATCCAATTGAAATATTAATTGGTGCTGATGTCGCTGGAAAGTTGTATACAGGGCGCAGACATATTCTGACATGTGGTTTAGTAGCAGTTGAGACTTTGTTGGGATGGACACTTATGGGAAGAATTCCATCAGATCTGCCAAACTTCAGTACGACTTTGACAGTTCACTCACTGTTTGTGAAAGATGCTACCATTACCAAACTATGGGAATTATGACGATAAAGGATTCGGACTGATGAGGTAGTCTATAACCAATCTAAGAACTCGACTAACCGTCAATAACAATCTAAAAATCGTTTTAAAACCTTAGTGTTTCCGGAGTCTATTCTGAGTTTATCATGGCCAACCTAAGAGTACGAGGAAAGTTGGACAACGCAGTCTACTGGGGACAGGTCCTCGCAGGGGATCCTTACTTGACCCGACTAATGTTCCAGAATGTAGGAGTCTATCCATTCGTAGGCGAAGACTGGGTGGAGAGTAAGATCCCAACGATGGTGTATTTAGGATCCATTGGTAGAGCAATTCACGCTGGAGGACCACAAGGGAGGGTCAATACTACAATGGCAACAGTGGCGACATTGGGTGAGACTCTGGCCCCCTGCATTCCCCAAGCCTTTTGCCTCCCTACAGCAGACTCACGCAGGACCTTTGTGGCGAGTGTGAAAGCACTGATGAAATCTGACACTCTTGGGATCTACACGGAGGCAACATCTGAGGGATTTGCTGAAGAGTGTACTATGCTTGGGGACCGGGACCGTGCAGATGAGTCAGTGTTTTATGGTCGGGTAGCTCCAGGTACACTGGTACGCCCGCTAGCTGCTATGTGGCCCGGAGATGCAGCTGAAGTAGAACAATACGCCCTTACCCCTGAGGATGCCATGGCGATCCTTTACTACATGGCTAGCAAGGCCCTTAACAGATCCCTGATCACAGGTGTTCAAGTGATCAGCACTATAGTGGTGGCCGTTGTTAAGAGAGGAACAGTGTCTCAGCAGTTCTTGCAGAAGGTTTCAGATGGGATAAAAGACGACTTGAATAAAGTAGTAACCTTCAATGAGGAGGTGATTCGTCTCACGTACATTAACTATGGTCAGCAAATAAACGATGTGAACATCCAAGTGGTCTTTGATAGATGGAAAAGCCAAATTCCTGCAGGGGCTCTGAGACTGGGGTTGGTTGTCTCGCAGGCGGCTGGTGGAGGACTCACTGCTTACCTCACCATTAGAGAAGCAATAAAAGAATATAAGGACTTTGACTGGGGATACATATCGCTCTGCTTCCCTCAAGAGTGGGCAAGGTTCGAGACAGCTGTTCAAACCGTCGGCGGAAATCAGTACTATGGTTTTCGAAAGGACTTAGGCGATGCTAAGTCTACCCACTTCAAGAGCTTAGCGTGGGTTGCTAAAGAACTATTGATAAAAGCAGGGGGTAAGACGTCTCTGACCCGTTATTCAGGGTGGGTCGGCTTGATTGCGCATCAGAATGCTATTACTGACAAGATCGACGCCTATGTTCGAGGACTGGCTGCGTCCATCACAGCGGAAATGGTCAACGAGCAACTAGCGAATCCCGAGTACCTTGCCACTCTTGAAGCAATCAGGAATTAACAAAAGAAATATATGTCACTTTATGTCAGTTAGACAAGATTAGTATTGTACAAAAACTTCCGAAAATATTGTATTTGGGCGTTTCCTTACGGAATAAACTACGTATTGTGAAGTTTTGGCGTAGTTTACTTCCGAACCAGTGACCAAGAGAACGGCGGGTAGCTTTTCGTCTGGGTCACGACATTTTTTGGCGACCGTGACAGGACTAAAGGGACGTATCATTTTGAGTGTTCTGTGTGAACTCCCACCCTCGTAAATCAAATTTAGCCTCGGCCATAAGGAGACTTGCCTCTTCAATGAATTTACTTAGAGTTTTTTCGTCAGGAACACTCGTTACACAATTATCTACATAAAAACTCCTGGCTAGTTTCTCAATAGTGTCACTGGAATATAAGACATCAGTCCCCGTACATTTACTTCGAATCTTTGATATATGATACTCGATTGTAGCGCCAAGCAAAAATGGACTACTGTTCACGCCAAATACAACTCTTCCTAAAAACGATCACGGTTGATTACGAGGGTCGTTACAAGGTTAGATTGCCATGGCTGGATGGACATCCTCCACTTTCGGATAATTATGCTCTGGCGAAAAAAAGACTTGAATCCACTTTCAAGAAACTGAAGAATGCACAGCTTATCGCATCTTATGATCAAGTCTTCAAGGAGTGGCTTCAAGAGGAAATTATTGAACAGGTCACCGAATCTGAGATTGACGTCCCTGTTATGACATGAGTTTTCATGAAATTTCAAAATTAACTTATTCACAACCGGATGTTTGCCTGGCAACACAATAGGGAAGCAAAAGTCTATAACATCGTTCCGCCTGGAGATTGGAGATCTCAATCGAATGAGTCCAGTTTCATCACGAAAGGCGTTCAAACTACTTATCCTCTTGTCATTTTCGTTCTGAAATGTTTCATGCTGAACAACTTTGAAAATAAACACTTCGGCTTGATCGATTTCTTCAACAGTCAACTGGCCTTGAATCTTTTTATTTCCATATCTTGTGTTCCATATAAATCGAAATATCCATGCTATTGTTCTCAAAGCTTTGTCATATAGGCACTCAGGGACTACTGAGTTTACTCAGGCAAAAATATTGGATATTAAGTGGACGTCGTTCTATTGGGTCGGTAATATCAAAATGTGTCATTTGTAAAAGACATAGTGTCAAACATTTAGATGAAAACACGCCACCTTTACCAGTTGATCGGGTTCGTGACGCTGTGGCATTCGAGGTCACTGGAGTGGATTTTGCTGGACCCTTATTCCTAAAGACTGGGGAAAAAGTTTGGGTTTGTTTGTTCACATGTGCCGTGTATCGCGCTGTGCATCTAGAACTTTCTATTTCACTGTCTACACCGAATTTTATACAGACTCTTCGACGATTTGTCGCGCGACGTGGACGACCAAAGACAATATATAGTGATAACGGAAAAAACTTTGTCGGAACCGAAAATGCGTTCAGTAAACTGAATTGGGAGACAATTACCGAATATAGTACAGTGCAGAGGATTAAATGGCGTTTTAATCCCCCTACGGCTGCGTGGTGGGGCGGATTTTGGGAGCGACTTATCGGTATTTTAAAAGGACTTTTGCGTAGAGTTTTAGGTCGTGCCTCGCTATGTTATGAAGAACTCTTGACTCTAATATGCGAATGTGAGTCAATAATCAATTCTCGCCCTCTCACTTATATATCAAGTGATCCAAGAGACTTGGTTGCTTTGACCCCCTCAATGTTTTTACGGGATCAAGCAGAATATGGAATGCCCGATTGTGACACCGTCGACAGTGAGTCTCTCTGTCGTAAAATACGTCATAAACAAAAATTGAGAGAAGACATGCGTAGAAGATTTCGCAATGAATATTTAGCTCAACTGAAAATGACGCAGAAGAAAAGTATGCCTCTGAAGCCAGTTTCAGTCGGTGATATAGTTCTCATTGGGAATGATAACGATAAACGTATGGATTGGCCGCTTGGACGAGTTGTTGAGCTGATACCTGGTAATGACCACCGAGTACGTTTGGTACGAGTTAAAACCGCAAGAGGACAGTTACTGAGACCTCTGCAGAGAATTTATCCATTGGAGTGTGTTAATGTTAACACATGCGATGATGAAATCACTCTTCCCAGTGTGAAGAAGATGCCAGCTAGACGAACCAACGAAAATTCATTAGAATCGACTCCAGGAGAAGATTCTCATGAAAATGAGTTCACCGATAATAGTGCGGGAGTGTCTGATATCAATTTTGGTATCAAAAGCAGAGCACCCGAATCAAAAGTTTTTACGCGTAGTGGTCGTGAATCTAAGTTACCTATGAGATTTAGATCGAATTGATGTTCTTATATTATTTAATAGTGTGTCTCTTCTCATTTGTGAGTCACTATGATTATCATAACGTTCCTCAGATGGGAGTATGTCAGAGACACACAGTAATTTTGAATATTTTCATTTTAACAAGTTTATATTATCTCTGTATCAATTTTCATTTTAGAAACACACAGTACAGAGAAGATAGAAATATATGTCACTTCATGTCAGTTAGACAAGACGACGCATTCATTTACAAAGATAGTACTATGAAAATAAAAGGAATAACAAGCGAATATGTCAGTTCTATTGGTATAAGTTACGGCGAGATAAAACTATCGAATGACATAAGTATTATGCACAAATTTCATATCGTCCCAAACAAGTTTTCAATTTCTGCACAAGGCATCCTAGAAAAAGATTTTCTTTCAAAATTCAAAGCGAAAATGAATTATGAAACGTCACTTCTAACCATACCAGTACACAATAGTGTAATCGTTGTACCCCCACATGAAATCGTTGTACCCCCAAGATCAGAATTCATTACGAAAATCCGTACCCATTTCTCACAACCAAATATCTGTTTTAATAAAGATATTAAGCCTGGGTTATTTTCTAGCAATTGTATTGTTGATCCAAAAAAAGGTATTTGTACCATAAGTCTAATAAATTCATCTGAAATATCCCAATCCTTCCATAGCTCAGACCTAGAATTTGATGATCTTGAAAATTATCATGTCATCGATTTCATCAACATTTCTGATAAAAGCAGAATATCTCTCTTAGAATCTCAAATCGACACAACTCATAGGAACACCAAAGAACAACAATCAATTTTGGATATTTGCCAAAATTACAATGAACTTTTCCATTCAGAAGGTGATCAGTTAACATGTACAGATGCAATCACATATTCCATTCCACCAACCTCGAAAACACCCGTCTTTGTCAAACCCTATCGACTTCCTGAGCATCAAAAGGGTGAAATCAAAAAACAAATCCAGAATCTCCTAGACCAAGATATAATACAAAAGCAGACAAAAATGGTACCAACGATGGCGAAGTAGTAGATTACCGGAAATTGAATAGTATTACCGAATCCGATGCATATTCTTTGCCAAATATCACCGAAATCATAGATAGTTTAGGAAAATCAAAATAATTTTCAGTTCTAGATTTAGCTAGTGGCTTTCACCAGATTCCTCTGAGTGAAGACAGTAAGCCCTGCACAGCATTCTTTTTTTATGGTCATTATCAGTACAAAAAACCATTTGGTTTACAGTACAAAAAACCATTTGGTTTACGAAATTCACCATCTTTATTTTCTCGTTTAATGTCGAATGTCTTAACGGGTATACAGGGACTCAAGTGTTTTGTATACCTTGACGACATTGTCGTTTTTGTAAATTCACTTAAAGATCATAATGGCAAATTGATAGATGTTTTCAATCGATTACGTCAATTCAAATCGAAACTTCAACCAAATAAATGTGCATTTTTTCGTAAAGAAATCAACTACCTAGGTCACGTTATCACAGAAAAGGGAGTTCAACCCGACCCAGATAAGGTCGTTGTTGTGAAGAACTTTCCAATACCCAAAAATGAGAAAGAAATAAAATCATTTTTAGGTCTTGCGTCCTATTATCGCCGATTCATAGCAAATTTCGCAAAAATAGTCTATCCCTCGAATAATCTCCCAAAGAAAAATGTTTCATTTCAATGGACGTCTTTGTGTGACGAATCTTCTGCAAATTTGAAAGAAAAGCTCATCAGTCCGCTAATCCTTCAGTATCCCGATTTCGAGGGAGAGTTCATACTCACGACAGATGCGAGTCAGTATGGAATTGGGTCAGTGCTCTCTCAAGGTGAAATTGGATCCGATTTACCAGTTGCCTATGCAAGTCGAACTTTGAATAAAGCCGAACAAAATTACTCAACTATTGAACGCGAGCTTCTTAGTATTACCTGGTCAGTACAACATTTTCGATCATATTTGTTTGGGAAAAAGTTCAAAATAGCTTCCGATCATAAACCTCTCATTTATCTTTTCTCCCATGCCGATCCGTCATCCCGCCTCACACGTCTCAGGTTGAAATTAGAAGAGTATGATTACGAAATAGTTTACAAACGCGATATATATAATACTAACGCAGATTGTTTGTCAAAAATTTACCAAGTGAAACAAAGCGAAGAGCAACAGACGTACGAAACCTATTTCAAAAATCATTAATAACTCCAATATCCTAGATACCGATCAAAGTATCGAACAAAGTCCGTCTGGAGAAGACAGATTTCCTTTTACTGACAGAACATCCACCTCATTATCCGATTATCATGCTAGTACACCCGAGCTTTAGGTCAAAATAAAAAAATCCAACAAATAGCACAACTACAACTCGATCAAAGATATTTTTTATACGTCATTATCAAAGAATCAAAGTCTGATAAGGCTGAATACAGAAACGTATTTTTATCTCTTCAAAATCTCAAGAAATTTTGTATTCCAAACAAAATTAATTCGTTAGGTGTTTCTAGTAAGGAAATTGCAAATGAACATATCAAGTTTGAATCGATAAGAATAATGCCAAGGTATATTTCCAAAAATACCAATATCAAAATAAAAATTTATCACAATAATATTCAAACAGAGCTATCGCAAACTGAAATCAATCAGATATTGAAAGAATATCATGTAAATCCATTAGGAGGCCACGAAGGTATCAACCGGTCATACAAACGAATAAAACAATATTACAAATGGCATAATATGTACAGGGAATCGAAAAATCATTCGTTCTTGCGAAACATGTCAGAACAATAAGAGGTCGAAGAAAACTAGACTACCAATGACCATAACCACAACATCTAGTAGACCGTTTGGAAAAATATTCATAGATATTGTCGGACCATTGAATCAAACAGATAATTTCAATAAATTCCTACTAACCTTCCAAGATGATCTAACAAAATTTTCCATTGCCATTCCCATTCCAGATCAAACTGCCAATACAGTAGCCTACAATTCCACTACAAAAATAATATGTCAATTCGGAGCGCCAAATTTCCTAGTCACGGATCAAGGTACAAATTTCCTTAGTCAAATCTTCAAAGAAACATGTAGAATTTTGGAAATAAAACAAATTCAATGTACCAGTTACCACCCACAAAGTGATGGTAGCTTAGAAAGGTCACATAGAACCCTAGTAGAATATTTACGAAGTTACATAAATAAGGACATGAACAATTGGCATGATTTCATGCCTTTCGCAACTTTTGTCTTCAATACTACTCCCCACTCATCCACAGGTTATACACCATTCGAATTATTATATGGCCATAAGGCAAACTTACCCACTTCTTTAACCAAATCTTCCGAATTATTGTACAGTTATGACGACTATTACAATGAATTGAAGTCACGAATGCAGCACTCACATGAAATCGCGGGGGAAACCATATTAAAACATAAAGACATTGCCAAAACGTATTACGACAAAAACTCAAATCCCTCAAGGATATCTGAAGGAGACAAAGTACTCTTGAAAAATGAACATACACTCCGGAAAATCAAAGAAACTGAAGCACAATTTATGGGACCCTATGAGGTCATCTCGATAGATTCAGATACAAACTGCACTATCATAATCAAACGAAAGCCTACCAAAGTTCATTTCAATCGTTTAAAATTATTCAATGAACGAGAATAGCATAATATTTCATATTCTTAGCTACAAATAAAATAATAATAATAATAGGGTACTCCTTGTTACAGAGACCCAGCCGTTCGAAATGTATACATTCCAGATTTTTGTTTCCTACATCCTAGTCCTGGAAATATCATCAAGTAACGTCCAAGGAATCAGTACGTATTACTACAATAATCTCGAATTCAACCCAGTCCTGGTTTTTATTATGAGAAAATCGGGAAACTAAGCCTTTTCAACGATGAATGGAAACTATTATCATATCTTGAATTAAATGGTTACCATAACGAGTTCAAATCCATTTTATATTATAATATAAAAGTTCAAAGAATCTGTTCGCTAGCTAAAAGTTCTGGATTATTCTATTCACAGAATGGTGAATCAGGATAACTTAATTAATATGGAAATGTTAGGTGTCGATAGTAAAGTGAAAAAGAGTTCAAACAAAAATCCATTAAATGTTTCATCAATGGAAACGCCTGGTTTCCCTCCATTATACAAGGGTTCATCTGGTGGCAAATCTCGTCCCGATTTCAGACGTTGACCAAGTGGGCTACTTGAAAAAATTCCATCGTCACTAAAGCGGCCTTCCGCCCCAATATCTATTGCTATGAATTTGTAATTGGCATCCACTAGTGCCATGAGTACTATAGAAAACGTCTTCTTGTAATTAAAAAATGATGAACCTGACTTAGGAGGAGCTTTGATTGTTACATGCTTTCCGTCAATGGCGCCTACGCAGTGGTCAAAATTCAATTTTTTCTTAAATTGAATAGCTGTGTTTTTCAACCCGGCTGCAGTCCAATCCGGCATATATTGTGGTTGCAATCTCAACCACAACACTTCAGTGACGTCTTTGACGCATCGTGCAACACTTCGTGGACTTAAGCGATAGCTGTAGGCGATGGTCTTATATGAATTGCCTGTTGCCATATACTTGCCATTGCGCGTCCTTTCCAGTTACGTAGTATTGAGTTCAATGGGTAGACCTGATAAACCTCTCAGAACAACACTGGACTTCAGTGCATTCTGATTGTACCCAAGATTAGATACCTTTCTCTATCTGCGTTGATTCGGAGTTGACGGTGTTGGATAGTTTTTTAAATTTTCAACTGAGAAAAACTTGGAAAGTGATGAGTGTTTGATGTGTAGTGAACATTAGCAATTATATAATAGACATTATTGATATCATATATTTACTAAATAAAGTGAATTAATTGTATTGGCAGGGTCCAGAAAAATAATAAATATAATCTCAAAAGCATACACGCGGCGCGGGCTATTTGGAGATTATTGCAATTTGGTTGGACAAATATTGAAGATTATCATAATGATAGAAGAATATCTATATGAAATTATCACTCTAGCAATATCACCGAAGATTTCAACATATTTCGGTTTAATTCAGATCAGTTGAACGCAGAGTATATTGATCTATGGAACTCGAACTAGTGTCTATTTTCATTCATATCTGAAACTCATTTTCAGCAAACTTGCACCTTGCCACTGTTGTTGTAGATCTAAGACCTCTCCTCGACTCATTAATCAGAACACACACAGAACACATTCTATTTGTTTGCAAGAAAGTTAAACATTTAGCATGCGACAGCTTGGAGTGGAGACCCTGGAGAGTCTAGAAACATGTGTTAATGCTCACAGCTCACAGTCCGTATATATTATACTTAGCGATGTAAGATGATTTTTCCAATTTATATACTTTCATAAAATTACGATTTCTTTTTGTTCCCATATTGGTAATTTTTTAATAGTATCTTTTATTGAGTTTAAATGAATAAAATCAAGTTAGTCAACCCTCTGGGTATACCAGATCTTTCCTACATCAATTTTCTCGGTTGAGCTTCTTGCAAAAATCATCTTCACTATCAAATATTTTTGTTTGATTTGTCTATATTTTGTGTGGTTCATAAAAAGTCCTCCATAACAAAAAAAGACTTTGAATTATATGTCAAAGAATGGTTTCGACATGAACAGAGAAGAGAGAGAGGGATACGACAAAAGATAGGGAAAATGAGCCCTTCTAATAATATATATTATTCATTTAACAAATGAAATTTTTGTTTAGTTTGTGTTTTACGTATCTTGAGTTTCTGCGATATTTCTTTTTCATTTGTATCTGTGTTTTAGTTCCTATTGAAATGGTTTTTTATCCTCAATTTCAAAGATCTTGAGAATTCTTGGATATAACACCAAAATAGCAATGTGCAGTCCTCATTGGGCTAATCAGGAAATGTATTTATAAAAAATTAATAAAATATTTATCTAGCGAACTGAAATATATTGACTCCTCAAATAGAAGAATTCTATTTGTGATAAAACTGAAGAATCACTGTGAAAGTGAATAAATTTCTCAATATAATTTCAGCTAAATCTTCCTCTAGAGATACAATTAAAATTATATATAAAAAAATATCTCATCATATCACAATTATCTTCAAAATTGGTGGTTAGTATATATTTCACATCGAATCTATTTCATGAAATGAAATCCTAATTTCAGCACCCTAAGATATATAAGACTTGGGAGTTATGAAAAAACTTTATTTTCATTTTTGTTATTCAAGAAGAATCTTCATTTAGATTACATCCTAAGAGAGGATTGCATTCCGGGTGGTATATAAATTAAAAAAAAAACTCCATTTCAAATAGAATATGACACCTCCAAAAAGTGATCTCTAAAAATGTTTTATTTACAGCTATTTGATGTGCGAAAATCGTTGTGGGAATGTTCTGTTGTGTCTATGAAAAGGCTACCAAAAAAACTTAGGACAAGTTCTTTTTGTGGCATCGCAGGGACATCCTGAAAATCGCGACCTGCGGCGGACATTGGCTGTTCTATGAAAGTTCTATTCATGTATAAACAGTGGATGTTCAATGTCTCAAAATCTCGTACTTCTAACATCTCTGAGATGTTTTTGTACTCGCTGGGTACCTAATTCTCTATTATGATATTTTTACCACTTTTTGTTTGTTTGTTCATAGAATTTCATAGTTTGTTTTCTACCAAGTATGTATGCATACTGTGTATCAACTTTCTTGTAGTTCTTTTTTTGTTCAAGTTAAGATACTTATTTTGACATCCAATACTGTAAAGTGTAGGGGAATAAATAATTGTATTGTATTGTGCGAGATCAAATCATTTTACCATTTTTGTTTGTTGTACCAGATATCTGTCTTAAATATGTCAAATTATGATGCACTTTATTGAAGATTCAGCCAAGTCTCGTTAAGTTGGAAAAAAAACAACATTTTGTACTGGAAGAACTTCGTAACCATGATAGGTATGATTGTTCTCACATTTTTTTTTTCATTCTTTTTCAGAATTATTCCAGCAGCGCAGTGTAAAAATGGGACTTTTCAATATTTATCTTTGTCATCTATGATTCAAGATCCATAATTGCTTTATAAGCTATATTCACTTCAGTTTTTGTGAAATATCTCTTTTGTTCTCATCTTTGCAGTGATTGCCAATGTATAATGAGTAATCGACCTTCTCATTAAAATACATTTCGTTCACAAAGCTTGGAGAGTAAACATTTAAAAAGGAAAAAGGTGGCAATAATATAAATGTGATAGAATAAAACATTGAACAATACAGTTACAAGTCTCAAAGTAGAAGGAGAAACTTCTCTGTACATTGAAATGGAAACATTTTATTGAAATATTTCTACAAACTATGATATTATTATAGTTTTGGGTTCTTGAAAATAAATGGCATACTCAAAATAACCTCGAAGTACACCAATAATCAACACAGATTTACAGACCAATTTCAAGCCAAATGGGTGGTGTACTGCTCGTTCAGAACTTGCCTTATTTCCAAACCAACACGTCGCAGCTTATACGGGCTGGGGTGTGAACTAACTTCGGGGCACTATTGCGAACAGTTGATAGTCCATCAAAAAATGAAAATATTTTTCCTTTGAAATTTTTGGATAAGACCTTAATATGTCATTCTTTTTCTCCAGTGAAATTGCAATGATGAAGTGATTGTTCAATGTAGTTGTAGTTTATAC
Organism: Gonioctena quinquepunctata; assembly: GCA_018342105.1. Taxonomy (NCBI): domain Eukaryota; kingdom Metazoa; phylum Arthropoda; class Insecta; order Coleoptera; family Chrysomelidae; genus Gonioctena; species Gonioctena quinquepunctata. The sequence continues at coordinate 87,602 of JAFIRS010003025.1, forward strand.
CTTCTTCACGTAGCTCTTCTATTATCGATATAATATCATTTTCATGTCCTCTTTAGGTTCATTCCAGTATACATAGTTCTTCGGTTTTGTTGTTAACACTTTCTGCGGATTCAATATTTTAATCCCTTTGCCACTGTGGTTTAAGGGTGTATTGGAATCACTTTTCAACTTCAATATGGGCTTTATAGCTTCCTGATACTTCTTCACTTTCCATTTTTATCCTATTTTTCACTTGATGCTGCTTGTGTTGAACTCACCGTGATGAAGTGAGTGTTTACAATAGGTTATTTGCAGCCACTTTCTCATTATCCACATCTTTGATGGTTTCATTATCATTACCTGAAAATGATGCATCGAATTATGGTTTGGGTTGTTGAAGATGTAGACTGTTTCACAATATCGGCAGAAGAAAAGGCATTACGTGGTTTTGTTATAGGATCAAAAAGTTTTCCGAGAGCCTTCTTATTTTCCACGTTTCTTTTGATAGACTTGATTTTTTGTCGAACAGCTTCCGTCGCTTGAACTAGCTGATTTTACAAATCTATTTTGGCTTCTGCACATTCATCTCTCAGAAGGTTCATTATTTCGCCGAGTTTATTGAAGTGACCTTGACGAAGTTCGGTGAATGATCTTTTCGAATTGAGATGACATATATAAAACTGTCGAATTCTTCGCGAAATCGTCCACTACATACTTTTCGCTCTTTATAGATGTCGAAGAATCCACACTGAAATGTCACACACACCATTGAAATTCTTTGAATATGACATCAGGCGAGACGTGAGTAGAAAATATGTGATGTAAGTTAATCTCATCTTGCTGGAATATGACGATAAAGTTGGCATTACCACGCACCAGCAGTTTGAGAACCCGTGAAAAGGTCTGTGCAAGACAGAAACAATAGACATGTGAAAAATATGATCGAATAATATCCTGTTTGACCTCAGAGAGTTGCACAATATCTGCATTATTACTGAACGTAAAGAAGCCCAATCCGTTTATTGCTGCTGATACGTTGCGCAAGTATTCATATCTTGGTTGATTCAGGGACTTTGAATAGAGATACACGTTTGCGAAACGCAATTTTTGTGCATGCGTCAGTAGAGATATCATGGCATTTGTCTTTCCAAAATCTGACGCTATTGATTCATCCCATTCAATTCACCACCTATTTTGTCATCTTACGGCAGATCTTGTGTCTAAGTGTCTACTACCGCGCGGAACAGACGTAAAAGGTCGATGTATGAATTCGTTAATAAATAAACTACCATTTGAATTGCATGTACCTGGAGGCCATCAATATTGTGGACAAATTGCAAAAACGATTGTATCGCATCAATAAATTGGATAGGGTCTATAAAACATACATTCAATATTCGGAGAATATCAACAATATACAAGCTAGACACAAAGCGGACAAACAACTTGAATACACTGTTTGGGATAGGGTTAAATCAAAAGGCGCAAATATTAGTGAAAGAGCTCTTCTTGTCACCAACATAATGAAGGCAAAAGGGCGTTTCGGTACGGATGGGATGTAAAAAACGTCAAACGGAGGAGAAATAATGAATCGAAGAAAAATAAAATCAGAAAAGTGGTTTTTGGAACAGGAGTTGTACGAAAAGTGCGTCATGGATTACATAAGGCTGGAGGTGATCAATTTGTGGCAAACAATAGGAAAAACGCCACAGCAATGGCACTGAAAGCGGCACGTTAAAATTTTAAAGCAGTTGATGGAAAGAATAAAATTTACACACCCCGCATAAAACCAATTCCAAAAGTTGATGGAATGTTGCCATTGATACCAATTTTTGCTGGATTGTCTGCACCCGGTAGTTTGGTGCAAGAGCGAGTAGAGATGGTCTGAAGAAGGTCCAATACTATAACAGAAAAGTGGAAGCGATAGCTTTGGGAGAAAGGAGCGGAGGCATATTCTTGAAAATACATGGCAAAGGTATCGGCTTCCACCTCAAACTATATTAATCCAAAAACTAATAGATGCCCTACCTAAGACGTCTAAGAACACTGGTGCTTGGACTGATTCGATATTGTTTAGATTTTCGAGGGGACACCACCTGATACTTCAATAGAGCTTCTCTCTGTCATCTCTGTGGTAGATGGCGCCATCCAAAAATGTGTGTTTATATCCTCTGCAGCATCTTATATGGAATTTATTTTCTATTTTGTCGGTGTTTATGCGTTTTTCCCTCTCGTTGATTTGAAATCTTGCCTCTGATTTTTTTGTTCGTTCTTTAAAAAAATACGTCGTTCATTAGTGCATAAGCAGTGTTGAATTTCAAGAAGTGTAGTGTGTAAGGATACTTTTTGTAAAATGAGCCCCGTTTGCATTTTGTGTGGACAGTCTGAAGCCGCAGATTCGAATATACACCTGTATTCAGTACCAAAGGCGAGTACAAATCTTGACGAATCAACTAATAATAATATTTTCATAGTCCATCATATTGCATGCGTAGAATTTAAAGAGTTCAATTTCGTTTCCAATTCTCCGCCTGTCAAAAAAACCATATTAGCTGCAAGTCACTAATATAAACATAAAGAAATTACTGTAAAATGAAAATATGTCTTAGATTGAAATTATTATTTATAATAACGGAGGTTTGGACAAATGAAAAACGGTGGATTTACTGAAGTAGAGAAATTAATCATAAGTACGAATAATCCAGAAAACAATTAAAAAACTATTTTATTCAAAACTTTTCCATTGTTGTGATAGGTATTTGCTGAATATAAGAATAAAAAAAAAAGGAATCACGTATCCCATAAGGTCCAGAGAACAAATCTATCTATAATCAGTCATTCTGAAATAAGACAGGATAGCAAAATATGTTAGTTTCATGACTGTGTCTGAAAATCCCACTTCAGTTTTGTAGATATCTATAAATAAGACAGTTGATGGTTTATGTGCTGAAAAAATTAATGCTGATGATAATCTCTATTCTCTAGGATGAGAGCAAACGCAAACAATGGTCAGATTCTATAGGATAATATCTCCCTGCTTTCGCATTTTTCTGCTCCAAACATTTTCCCAGCCATTGCATTGGAGAGAAAAAGCTCCTGAAGGATTCAAAACCATTACTCATGTGAGTATTCAGTTTTATTCAATATTCAGTAAATGAGTATAGCTATCTATTCTTATATATAGCATTTCGTTTTAATGATACTCACTACAGTTGAAATGAATATTACATCTGATCAAGTCACCTGGCCCATAATATAATGTTTTGTGGCGACTTTCTAGTAGGAAAGTAAATATAGTACATGATTTGCTGAAAAATATCTCAGGAAATAGGTGTTCTTGGAAGATCAACGAAGTTTATATGTCCTGTAAAATTATATGCTACTCTTCAACATGATGAGCCTCGGAAAAAATGGTTTCTGTTGGGACCAGATTTTTTAAAAGCACTTATTTTCTCAACTAAAATGTTAATACCATTGAATTTGAGCAAAAAATCGATTTACAGCTGATTCTTGAAAAAAATAAGGCCTTACTTGGATGACACCCGGTCTGGACAAAAAAAACGACCATTTGGACCTCGTTTCTCTAATCTAGTTTTCTTTTTTTTCTGAAACACAATTTTCCAAAAATATTTTTATTTGTCACGATGACTGTATTATTCAATCAATTATTTGCTGGAATAATGCAATTAAACACAAAAGTTTAGGTAACTTTTCTGTATATTTAAATTTTCCCAACCCGCAAACAGCTATGTATACCGGGCGTTTTCATTGCCATAACGTTAATATTGAAGCGTATAGTACATAGCACCCAACCGGCCTAAAACTAAATGTTGCTGTGTATCTTTACCCTGATACCTCAATGTCCCAAGGGAACGTTGACGTGAGGTATCAGTTGAAGGCCATGCTGGGCTTAACGTGTCAACTCACAGAAAGTTATCAGACTTTACCATCATTTGGAAGCAAGCAACAAGCCATATCACTCAAAAACGAGTACTCAAAAAGATATTTGAACCAATACATCATTATTCGACAAATGAACCTTGTTTTCCTAATCTAATTTCCATGATATTGACTTATATCAGTTGTGAACCCTCATTGGTGTACAGCTGTTCCCATTCCTATCAATAGGATGAAAATCTTAAAATACTTACTAAACTAACAAATCCTCTAAAAAACACCCACCCACCACATCAGTGTTCAATTGTTCCTCCTCAAAAACAGATTTGTTCAATCATTACTTTTTATCACTGGCCATTAGAGGTAGGTTTCAATCCATATTATAGTCAAACAGGTTATAAGACCTTTTTGTTGTTCCAAATATAAATTGACTTGAATTCGTTTTATTTTTCAGCGGGGTTATCCAGTGGAGAAATTTATTTTCGAAATGGGTACAACTTGAATAGTTATCTATAATCCTATATTATTCTGCAAACAGTTTTTACAATAATTGATTATACTTTTGATGAACAGCAAACCCAGCGAACCAGAAGAAAGCAACAATGCCAAAGAACGCAACGCGAACCCCTCACGAGAGACCCAAGCAAAAGGGAAAGGGAAAGAAGGTTGAGCTGTCTATCGTGGATGTGGGGACCCAGGAGGAGATTCCACTCAAGACCGTGTCTCCTACTGCCCAAATGATAAGTTTGCTGCAGATGAGTCTCGAACAAGGGAGCAGCCGACCTCCGCCTCATGCATGAGGAAGCCGGAACATCCACTGACATCCTCCAAATCGTCCAGGCAATCGATGGCAAAGTTGACAAGCTCCTTTAAAAAGTTAAAAACTCAGAGAATGAGTTCCTGGCTATGAACAGTCGAATATGAACGTTGGAAGCCAACCGGAAACAAATTCCTCGCAAAATCCTCACTGTATCCAGTCCGTAAGTACGGCCACAACCCACAGGCAAAGGGAACGATGGGTATTAAAAAAACATCTTATAATTAATGTGTTATTTGACTATTTGAATTCATTAATTGCTCAAGATAATATTAATTGATCCAAACAGTGAAACATGGCGGTTCTAATTTTGGAATTGTTTTAATATGTACTTTTATAATAAGAATACATTTGGTATTGATTTTTCTCTGAATTTTTCAGTGAAACTGTACCCGATGAAATTATTTCCTGGTCCATCCTGTAGCACCAATCCTGGTTCACCTGCCCTATCCCAAAACCTTTATTGGCAAATCATCTCACTACCCAAACAGAGGACATTCCTAATTATCAATATGATATAGTCACAAATCAATTTTATTTGATTAGAAATGACATTTTCATTAGTCTTCCCCATTTCTGGAGTATTCATAAATTAGAAAAACATATTGTATTTTTTGTAAGTGGCAATAGGAGATAACAAATTTCCCTATTTAGAGCGATCAGTAGTTCTCACAGCTGGCTCTATATATGCTCATGAGATGAACAAAGCTGAAGATGGAATCTATAACTACAGTAAATGATTCAGAAGAATACCTGAGAAGATACGAGACACATTTGCGAAAGCCAGAGTAGCTCTTGTAAAATTTTCATTTCTGCTAATGCAAATGAATGTAGAGCTTGCTCAAAATTCAAATATTAACAGAAAAAGTGTACCGTATAAAAAAAAATAAGCAACAGTCTTATATGAGGAGGAAAAAACAACTTCAGTCAATTGTTATCAATATGAAAAAATGATTGGTTGACTAAAAAAAATTGAAAATTGTATCAAGGATTTACCAGAAGTGCGACAAAAAAAATATGATTAAAACTTGTTGTGAGGCAAGTGCTTGTAAAAAAATAGGAAAACGTTATACCTTTGACTGGATATACTCCTGAATCATGATGAAAATGAAGAACCCAAAGCTCTATAACCACACGAGGGAAAATAATATTTTACCATTGCTATGCCCAAGCAATTTCTCAAGGTGAGTGAAAACATTCTATTGATGAAAAACTTATTTAAAAAATTTAACATTTTTAGTCGGCATAAGAGTACTAATTTTTTAAATTATTTCGAGTCATCTGATTGACACTGGTCGAGTAATTGAAAACCATGGTTATAAATATTTTTATTTCCTTCCCTTCAACTAGAAGAGGTCCAGACAATTTTCTAGAATGTTCCTTGAACCATTGTGATTAGAGAATATGCATTCTTCATTAGTTATAATCTTGACCCCAACAAATATCAGTGTTTATATTAGGGACCTCAATCTATTTCTGTTATTTCTAATTGATTAAAATTTTAAAGAACAAAAAAGTAAATGTCTCTTGAAGTTATCTCTGAATAGATTTTTTTTTGTTTTATTCCTGTTGAAACTATTGAAGTGGTAATAATTATGATGTGTATCAAACGTATAAAATCAGAAAAATGAATATTTTTATTTTTTTCAAAGCTAATATTCAATAGATCATGTGGAGCATATTAATCTAGATATCACAATTGAAAAAGTATCCTGGGAACGAATCCCAATTACTATACTGAATGATGAAGTAAACTCAGCTGATTGCAGGTACATTTTTTAGCATTCTATTGTTACCTCATATTCATATGCTCTCCATTGAATCATGTTTTTCTCTAAATCCATTAGTACTTATACCCACCTTCAATTTGAGGATCTACAAAAAGTTCAATTAGGCTAACAATAATTCAGAAGAGTTATGATGAATATGCAGAGTAGGTTCTATGATTCTCCAAAGATAGGAAACCATCAGATTGTTATCATAACCAATCTCGAATGAACCACACTTCATGAAGAACCTTTGTTGGTACTGACTAACTGATCAATATAGGAATTGTGAAATGGCAACCAAATTGAACCTAGGTTTTACATATGTAGTACATAAAGTAATAGACTAGTCTTCATTTTGAGAATATATATGTACGAAAAATAATTTCAATCACTCTTAGCGGAAGTCCTTTGGTTATTTGGAAATATTGAGTTAGGGTCAAATTCGATATTACTTATTTATTTACCTTTTAATAAATTTATTGATACAGTAAGTAGAGAAGCAACATACGAGGTTATTTCGGCATTTGGCCCGCCTTGACTGTGGCATCATATCTATTATGGATCACAATGTCTGGGAAAAATAAATAAAAAATCGGCGCTTTACCGCTATCCAAAAAAAAATATATTTAAAATTGTATATTTCCCACTATCCTGATTTTGGGATGAGTTCTGAAGTATTTTGGTGAAAAATGATCTATTCTGTGGGATAGATGGATTGCATTTTGGGTAGTTTAGCCCACTTGAGTGGACGCATCGCATTTATTTTGGAGATAAATAAATTATATCAATTATAAATAAATGTCCAGTATACATAATTCTGTTTTTTCGAGAAATTTTTTGAGGACCATGTACATCATATTTTATAAATCTGGTAGTCTTCAATGTACAATAAACAATTAAAATAATATTATTTTGATGGCCAAGAAGCATTCGAAATGATTTGACAGTGCACAATGAGCAATGAACATTCGAAAAATGATTTGGCAGTCTCCAATGGACAATAAGCATTCAAAATAATAATAATATTCAATGGACAATAGGCATTTGGAAATGGAGACCGCAGCCCCTCCCCCCAATTCATAATCGAAATAAATATATAATTTTTAGCAATTTGTTCATCAAATGGATCACACTCATTGATCATTTTGCTGTATACATTATAAGAGTTATAATTATTTCACTTCCCCAAAAATAATCCATTGTTCAATAGCAGATGTTTTGTTTTCTGAAATGTGTATGTATGATAGGAGTGGCGATTTTTTAAATAATGAAAGGTCAACATTGCATAGAATAAATAACCGGACATATGCAATTTAAAAGCTTTGTTGAATGATCAAATAATAAATATATTGAATCAGAATATTTTCGATGAATCTGGGAAATGAAAGTTGTTAGGTGTGTCAAGCAGAACCTTTTGGAAAAGGGAAAATGAATCAATTTCTAAATTGCAGGAGGGATTCCAATACTATATAAATACAACAAGATTATTAGATCTAATGATATAGTGAACACAGTGATTCTACTAGAAAAGAGTGTTTTTTGCTGCGTTTTGAATACACAGTGGGTTACTGCTAAATGAATCAAGGTAGATATTTATTATTATTATTAGTTACTTTAAGATTGTAGGAGTTGAATTTTCAGGTGCATTTAGATTAAAAACAAAAAAAAACATTCTTTTTTGAAAATTGAGTTACCATCGTTGTTTGTGAATATGAATAGCAACTCAAATAGCTGTCACAAAAACCCTAGCGAAAAATGATCAACAACGAGGGGTAATATTAATTTTTGTTCTAAGAGTGATGAAAACGAACAAAACTGCTTTAATACCAACCAGAGCAACTTTTGAATCTGCTGGTTGGGACATTAGAACTCCAATTAATCTTTGTATTCCTGCTAGGGAACGATTACTCGTCGATAGTTTGTTAAAAATGAAGCTTCCGACTGGGACGTACTGGAGACTAGCTCCACGATCTGGTTTGGCTCTAAAGTATGGAATAGATATCTCTGCAGGTGTTTTTGATTATGATTATACGGAATCAATCAAAATACTTTTATATTATTCATCAAATGATACAGTTTACTTCAAGAGGGGAGATAAAATAGCTCAATTGATATGTGAACGATATTGTACACCAATTATTGAAGAAGTTGAATTCTTAAATACCACTGGGAGGGGTGAAAGAGGTTTTGGTTCGTCTGACATCCCTCCAAAATAATTTTCAAAGTTGTTCTCGATGATAAAATATTTTAGTATTATACAGTTCATTCAGAAGAAAGGACATATTTTGTTTTATTAGAAAAAACATGCTTTTATTAGAATCCAATTTCATAATTCTGATCGCTATAATGAACGGAATTTTATATACAAATGTAGCTGAAAATGCTCGCTATATTGCAGTGTGCTACGATATGAAAAATATAGAAGAAGAGTGTAACCGACCGAACTCCTTGGAAACTATTGAGCTTATCAGAAACAAATAATGGAAAATTGCCTGTTTTTCAAATTAAGATTCCAGAAACAAACTTAACACATTTCAACTATAAATTGAAAATTTATTTCCTAATAATTCTGAATTTGATCAACATGAATGGCAAAGTTTAAATTTGAATAGAAGAAGTGAATGCAGTATGCAAGAAGAAATACATGTAATGTTTTTTATTTCATGTTTTACTTTAATATTAGTAATTATTATATTTATCACAGTTTTTCTAAAAATAGAAAAAATATTCAAAGTACACCTTTCACTCGAGAATTAATCCTTGATTGCACGTGTAATGAATGTACAGTTGAAGAATATAATTGAACTGACTGTTCCTTGGGGAAACCACACCTTTTTCTGGCGATATAAAAACAATGAAAACAAAAACTAGAGTGTCAGTCAAAATGAATTTATTTAAAGACAAACAAGATATATTCTTAGGTGAACGTCGGTTCTATTTACACCCTAATAAATCCCAGTATGTGTCGGTCTGTATATCAGTGCAACTAGGTTATGTCCCCTGTGTTGTGATATCCCACATTGAAGGTGAAACTTTAGTATTCACTGGAAAGGAATGGACTGAGTTGGTGAAAAATAAGGAAGCCATTGACAGATTGCTGGTATCAACAGAAAATGGGGATACAATAGACGTTGGGAGATTTGCAGTGGAATTTGAGCAGTGCTAAGCAGATAGTATTAGAATTCATAGTGGTGATTCTAGTATTCGTTTAAATTGTGAATCTCCCTCAAAACTATGGATTTTTGTACCTAATTTTCAATATAGAATGGATGTATTGAAATCGTTGAGATTTGATATGGTTATGAATATACTGCAATTGGGTGTGAAAACAGATCATTAAAGGTTCTTGATACTATTAAAGACATCAATCCTGAAGTATATACTCTGGGATTGGAAGTAACATATCAGCATCCAGAACTCCTTCAAGAAGAATAATTATTTTGGATATAGAAAAAAAAGTGACGTTTGGTAAAGTAGAGATTCATTTACTCTACTTATGGAAATATGCCTATCAATCTGCGAGACAAGGACCTTGGGAAACAGCAGCTCGTGATCGTGAACGATTCCAGCGTAGCATTAGGGAAGCAGCCTCATCTTTACATGAAAGACATAGAAATAAGGTTTATGAAAAAATAAAAAACGTATATTGTTAACTGTTCTTTATTATTTTTTCTAAAATACATGTTTATTTATCCAAGAATTATGTGATGAATTAAATCCTAACCATTTGACGTATAGTTTGTTGGCTCTTCGACGTAGATAGAACCCTCTCCACCAGATGAATATCGGGGTATTTGGCTTTTTGTAATTCTTCAGTATAAAATCTCCCCTGAATTTCCTCCTTGCTGATTTCCTCTGAAATGTATGTTGTGGGATTAGTTAACTTTACTCGTTTGATTATAAACACTTCAGTGGTCCAATTGGGCGTATACGATTTTGTGAAGTCATGTGGATATCTGGATATACGAACTCAGTCTCCTTTTCTAAATTTTGGCTTTTTTGGGTCGACAGTTTTCAAATGCCAGAATGAAGTAACAAATTTTGCATTTTTATCATTTATTTCACTGGGTATGGCACGAATTGTAGAATGCCCAGTGCGGTTATTTTTTTCATTTGACATATATATATATATATATACATTATATTTTTTGACAATTGACATTTATAGGATCCCTGATGACTGAATTGTTTCCATAATGATGATTTTAGCGTTATATTTACTCTTTCGGCAATACTAGCTATCAAATTTGAAAAAGAACTAGAATGATTTATGCCATATTCCTGCATCAGCTCTTGAAAATCTTTGTTGTAGAATTCTTTTCCCATGTCGGTTTGCAAATTTTTTGGTGGTGTAGTCATTTGACATAATACAGATTTTATGGCAGCGGTAATATCTTTTCTTGTTTTTCTTTTGACTGGTAAGGCCCATACATATTTACTAAAAGCATTGATGATTACAAGAATATAATTATATCCCCAGTTTTCTTTTGCAAATTTATTCATAATGGCGAAATCGGCCTGTATCAAATCATGCAAATTTTTGACGACAACATGTCTCCTTTTGAAATTAATTCTAACTGGCTCATGAAGTTCTTCAACAACTTGTGCCTTACTCATTTTTAACTAACGGACACTGTAATAATATCTCAATACAAATCGTTGAAGTTGTTCCCAGTTTAAATATCATTTCATCCCACTTGGCGATGGATTTGTTTGTTAATTGCCGAAATTTGAAAGATGTATTATTTATCAAAACTTCTTCATCATCATCATCATTATGTGCTTTCTTAGCAGACATGGGGAATTTGAAGTCGATAGCTTCATCTCCACCATGATGTGAAATGCTTTCTATCTTTGCAGACATGGGGAATTTAAAGACTAAACCTCCATTATCTAACACATAATATTTTTTATTCAAACTATTTTTTTCTCGCCTTTTAAACGGATCAAAACCTTAACATGATAATCGAAAGAATGGCAAACATAAAAGGGATAATTCAATTGGGGTGCTTGTGGAGGTGAGGTTAACACAGTTTCTTCTTCTGAAGGAGAAAAAGTGTTGGATTGTAAAAAATGTTGATTGAATCTATTCAAGGGCATTATTGAAAGTTTCAGCTTTGGTAAGAATGTTCAAGAGAGAGAGAGAGTGTGTGGAATCGTTAACAATTCAAATGTGAATCAAGTGGGGAAATGAGGCATATATATTCGAATTGGTGTGGTAGGGTACACACAATGAGTATGTACTCAGTGGTTCAGAAACGAATTTGTTGTATTTGTAGAGCTATTGAGCTTCGATATTTACAAGACAATCATTTTTTGAGCAGACCCATTTTTGTTATTGGTTTTTGTATGGGGTGTATGCAGTTGAGACCCATCAAACTGATTAGTAGATTCAAAGACGATCCCTCAGGAATATTGAATTCACCTGTGCGTGAAACCTTTTGAAAAAAAAACAAGCAGATAAGAAGGCGGAAATGGAATCATTTCAGATATGGAAACACAAAGAGAAGACAAATAATTGCGAGGAGGAGGAGGAGAAGAATCGAAATCCTTATTATCTGTCAGATCTCAGAAAGATTATGAATCTGCGAGAAGAGAAGATTTGGGAAGAAAACGTTTTCAAAAATAAAAATAGTTTTTCATCAAAGTAAATAAATCATTTTCTCAACGTTGTATTATTTATCTTTTTTCAAAGAACATTGAATTACAAATTCAATATAAAAATTATTTGATGCAAATTTATTTGTGGCGGCGCGGTTCCTAGGGGAAATTGAATAACATCACCTTCGTTGAGAATGCTATCGTTCAATAATCTGTGCAAAGAATCGTTTTGATTTCGATAGTATATTTGTAATGTATTGGGGAAACACTGAATGTTTTCAACTTTACCTGTAACAGGAATCGTATAAATAGTACTATTATTATCCAAAGTATTATGAGTTTAACTAGAAGAAATATTTTTAGTACCACGAATAGTTAATACACATTTACTATGGAACTTGGTTGGTTGACAAATATAAAATGGAAGATCTGTTGATGGTGGTGGTTGTATTGCTGTTACAATATCTTTTGAGGAAACAGTGGTGCTGGTGCTTATCTTTGATAGAAAATGCTGATTGAATTTGTTCAGAGGCATTATGAATACTAATACAAAAAACTAAAAGTTGATGCATTTATAAAATTATTGAACCTTCACGTAACTCTTCAATAATTGTAATTATTTCATTGATGTGGGCGGTGTGTGGCCAGCTGTTTTGGAAGCAACAAGAAAACGTAATCTATCTAAAAGTTCGTTGTAATCATCAAAATATTTATAATCAATAGGTTTATTATCATATTGCATCATTGTCATTTTAATCCCCTTCTCTTTTCTTGTCATTTTTCTGGTGAGTACGCCCCTCAATAAAGAAGATGGTACTGAACCAGATCTTGGACGAGTTTTCTCGAAATTAGGTTTTATAATGTACAGATACTTTTCTTTGATGTCATCAGGAAATTTTCTAATTGGCAAATCGGCATTATTATTACGACGATATGCATTCGTCCTTTTAATAATATCTACACAATTTTCAAGTTCTTGTTTGGTGTAAGTAACGGGTTTCTTTAGAATAAGTTACTCATAAAGTCCCTCAGTTCCATTGTAAGTGATCACTTTCAAATTAACATTGGATCCTATAAAGTCGACTTGTGAATCTCCTTTGAAAAATTTGTCTTCTACCGGATTATGGAAAAGACCCAAAATATGATCATATTTATTTTTAGTATTTTTTATCATGTCCTCAATGTATTCATTCTTTGGGTAATGGCGTGAAGAACGTCTGGATTTGTAATTGTCTGTTAAAATTGAGATAGGGTGTCATCGATAAATTGATCTTCTCTTGTTCTATCGGGCAATTCGCCCTCCTCATTGCGTGATTTGTAAGTTTCTTCGTTTCTCAAAAAATTCGGCAGCTCCATCATTGGAGGTTCATGTTCGGAAGTTGGCGATAAAAATGCTAATTGACTATATGATTTTGGTGATATGTTGTTGTCTTGAATTTTTCCAACTTTGGAGATTTCTTTTTTTGTTTGATCGTTGTGGATTTCGCTGCTGCATCACCCAATGGTGATGGGTTGATATGATTTTTCCAATTGAGTTTGTGATCTCGCCGTGTTACCCTTTATAATTTTATACTTTTTTCTTAGTGCGTGTCTGGCTCGAACAAGTTGTTGTTTAGCTAATTGGGGATCCATTTCAACTACTGCGATTATGTTTTGAGAATTCATCTTTATATATGAATATATGTATCGAAGCCCTTTCTATACCTAAGATAAATCACAATTTTTATTAATAACGAAAAAGTCAAACTTTTTCTTCCAACGATGCTACTTCTTTGAATTGTTGAAAGTCCATATCGATAGTTGCATGATCATCATAAATATGTTTTAAATTAGTTGTGTCTTCGAGAAATATAATCAATAAATTTACATTGTCGCGAATGAGTTGCTTCGGAATGGCTGAATATGTTTGACAAATATAAAAGCAGTCTGCTTTCCTATGTCGGCCAAAGGAAAAATAATCTTTGATTATATTTTGATCACAAGTTGCTACATCATCAAATATTATAACGGAATTCGTTTTAATGTTATCTGCAGAAGGTACATCTTCACTCTTGCTATATTCATAATATCCAATTTCATTGGGTGGTTTAAGCAAATCACGTCAATATTGATACTTGGGCTGAGTCAACGATTTTGAGTATAGATAGATATTTTCGAATCTTAATTCATTAGGATGTTCTATTAGTGACAACATAATGTTTGTTCTGCCAGATCCACTACTACCGACGATTAACCCACGTTTAGAATCACCCCCGAATAGTACACCATGTTTTCCTCCAGCATTTTGCTCATCATTATTGAAATCATAATTGTTGATGGGCAGTGACTGAGAGTATATATACAGGGCTCGTCTGTCCGTTCCCCCCCTACTAATTTTTGAACCACCTGGTATATCGCAACGAAATTTGGAGGCCTTAAATACGAGATAAAAACCTACTTTTTCATGAAAAATGACAGCTGAAAGTTTTAAAATGGCGGCTGAGCGCCATTTTCAATAAATTTTTCAAACAGAACACCCTGTATATCATTCCATTTTTGAAATCTCCCATAATTCTCCATAGTTTTTTCTGATACACTTTACTCCTAAATTCGATTGTTTTCGAAATATTAACGTTTGAAAAGTGACATTTTGGTCACTTCACACCCAACCAAAAACACTAATGTTGCTTTCAATCAAGTTTGCAATGGAAAATATCGTTGTCGCGGTAACATCTTGTTTACTGTCAAACTGAACTGCTTACTGTCAAATAGTCCGTTGAGCGCCTAAATCCTTTTATGAAAAGTGTGATCATGGCTCGTAGTTTAGACGATAAATTTTAAGCAGTTTTGATATTTGGAGAAGCTGGAAGAAATTATCATCTAGCAGTCCATATGTTTAATGATAGATTTCCCGAGAATCCTATTTCGAGCTCATATTTGCGCAAACTTTTAAATAAGCTCCAAGCAACTGGTACGCTGAAAAATGCTCCAAGCGTGAGTACTCAGGTGCCGAGAAAACAAAGGGCCTAAAAATTAGTGAGGAGTGGGTTTTAGGAACTTTTACCGCTTATGGAAACAATAAAAAAGAACAACAATCCTCTCTTAGAAAAAAGATGTTGCTTCTATGCATCAGGAGCAGCAGATTGTTACTGAGCGCATTTTCCGCACGGCTCATAAGAAGGCCAAACTAAATAGGCCGTTTTTTGAGTTTGAAACAGAAATCGATCTTCAAATAATCAATGGTTTGGATATGGGCCGAATACTCCATTCAAATGTTGCTTACTCCAACATAGTTCGTCATATTTCTGATGAAATGAAATCAGACTTAATAAATGGCCTAATCAAGTCAGACTCTAAATTTTCACTGCTTTTGGATGAGGCCAATGCTTTGGTGGTTTATATCAGAACTGTTTTAAAAGGAATGCAAAACCCTATGACAATGTTCTAAATACTTCTTGAGCTAAATAGCACAACATCAGCTGGTATTTTTTTTACAAGAACTTTTAAATCAGTTACAAGCATTAGGTCTAAGCTTTGAATTCATGAAAGACCATATGATTGCTCTAACTTGTGACGGTGCATCAGTGCTACTAGGCAAAAAATCTGGCCCTGCTATGCAGCTTACTGAAACATTCCCCAACCTGTTCATTTGGCATTGTTTAAACCATCGTTTAGAGCTTGCCGTGCACGATTCGGTAGAAGAAGTAGCTGGAATCAATCATTTCAAGATATTCGTGGATAAAATTAGAAACATGTTTAGTTGCTCTCCGAAAAATAGTAGGGAGATGGCAGAAGTTGCCAAAGGACTAGAGGAGCAGATTTTGAAAATCGGCCGTGTTTTAGATACTTGTTGGGTAGCCTCCAGCTTAATGGCGGTGAAAGCAGTATGGACAGATTTTAAAGCTTTGTACAATCATTTTTAGAAGAATCTGAAGAAAAGCAACGGGACTCGAAACAACGTTCGACTTACAAAGGGCTTTGTGGTACATTGTCATTTACAACTTTTGTACACAACCTAGCGTTGATGTACGATGCTTCAGATGAGTTAGCGGATTTATCCTTACAGCTTCAGAAATCAAGCCCCAACTCAATCCAAGCTCATAGTGACGTAACAATGTTAATAAAAGTGCTTGAAAACCGAGTTGATAACATGGGTAGACTTGCAGTGGAAGCTAAAATTGCTATAGACAATATCAAGTTTCAAGATGTTGAACTTTGTGAAAGAGCCAAGATTCCGATTATTCCAGAAAAACAGTTCTACCGGAGCCTTGCTAACAACTTGCTATCATCTTCACATGCGTCTGAAAACTACAACTCCATCATGAATGACATCAAAGTGATCCACTCCATGTATTGGCCAAAACACTTATCTATCACCTACGGAGAATACGAGATCCAGAAAATCTGCGATAGATTCAAGATTAGCAGCTCTCGGGATATAATTAGAGACTTCAGACACTTTGAGCAGGGACTGAAGCCTATGTTAAGCGGAGAGAAACCTACTATTCTTGAGCAGACGGCGTCGTTTAAGAAACTGATCTCAATCATAAATAGTATTGCAGTGTCTAGTGCTGAATGTGAACGTGGGTTTTCTGCACTGAATTTGATTATGTCTCCTCTAAGATCTTCACTCTACATCAGCACTGTTTGTGATTTATTGCGGATTAGGCTCCTGGGACCTCCTGTGGCTAGGTACAATCCTGAGCGACACGTCAAGTCTTGGCTGGCGAAGGGACACCATTCTGCACTTGACACCAAGTCGAAACAACGAAGGCAGAAAACGTACAATGAAGACAGCATTGGGAACTTTTTTCCTAAAACTCGTTCTCTTTTAATATATTTTAGGTTTTTAGAACACTAAGTTTTCAGTTTTCAAAAACATTACTTGTAGTTGAGTTGTGAAAAATAATTTTCTGTTTTTTTATTATTTAGAGTTAGTTTCGTATTTACTGTTGATTTGTAGTTTCCACTTTTAAAAATTAACAAACAAATTTTTATTTTTCTGCCTGTTGTCATCAAACATTTCCTTTCTTTTTCAAGAAGTGGGTTTATTTTGAAGGTATAAAAATTGTTCTGCACCGCACCCTTAGGATAGGCGAAATGTTTTTGTAAAATATAAAAAATTACAATTCAAGCTGTAACATTAAAAATAGATTTTAAACATCTAGACTTACTAGTTTTTTCAGAAAATTATCAAAAACATCTGTTTACGTATTGATATGTATTATTACTACTGTACTGTAGGCCTATATGAATGAAAATGCAAAGAAGGCTTCATTCGTTTTTATTTTACTATTCATTAAAAAAAAGTATATTGGTTATTGTAAGCTTCATACAAAATGGTTGGTGCAAATCGAAACAAGTTTATAGGAAATTCAGAGTAGGCAGTAAGCACCGAGATGTTAACGGGGGTGGGGGTGAGGGAATGTTTGACTAGGCCTTATTAGAAAATAGAGAGGGTGGTTTATAAGAATAAATGAGCGTTCCTACACTTAAATGTTTAGAAATTAAGCACTGCTTCCAACTAAAACTCAAATAAAGGATCCATACACTACCTTTATTTGAAATGAAACAATTGACTTCAAGAGTAAAGTGTATTAGAGAAAATTTTTGAGAATTATGAGCAGATTTCGAAAATGGAATAATATACGGGGTGTTCTATTCAAAAAAATTATTGTCGCCATTTTGAAACTTTTAGCTGTGGTTTCTCCATGAAAAAGTAGGTTTTTAATTCCTATGCAAGCCCTCCAAATTTCGTTGCGATATACCAGGTGGTTCAAAAATTATCAGGGGGGAACGGACTTTAGACGAGCACTGTATATAAAGGTGTGTCGACATATATAACAGATGTGAATGGTAAAATCCAAAAAAAGAACAAGAGGTCACCCAAGAAGAAGAAGAACAAAACAAAGAGGCAGAGTCAACTCATTAATAGATGAATTATCTTTTGAATTCCATCTACCGAAATACAATTATTGTGGACGTGAGTGTGATCAACTTTATTGAGGTATTTTTATTCAACAGTTTTTTCTATAGCGGGCATCAAGTTAAGACAACGATTAGAACGTGAAGATTCTGGCATTAATTATCTGGATGACGCATGAAAAGCGCACGATATAGCGTATTCTAAAAGTAAAATCCTCAGTGACAGACATCGAGCTGACGAAATATTGGAAAATGAAGCTTGGGAAAGAGTTATAGCGAAAGACGCCAAAGTAAGAGAAAAAGCAGCTGCTTGGTTCGTAACGACTGCAATGAAGGGAAAACGTAAACTTGGAAAGGGATTGAAAAAGAAAAAAGCGACATCGACGAAAAAACAAACACCAATTATTCGTACACCCAAAAAAGGAGGATTTCTCCCATTTTTACTACTATTGTTGGGAGCACTTAGGGCAGTGGCGGGTGGAAATGCCGGCATTGCAAAAGCGGTGAACGATGCTGAAACCAATCGTGAACAATCGTGAACAATCGTGAACAAAAAAGACATAATCTAGCTCTCGAGCCAAAATCCGGAAAGGGATATTATCTTCGGCCTAACAAGGGTTATGGTTTACGTAAGAAAAAAAAACAACAAAGCCAAAGGGGTTTCAGCAGCAGCAGCAGCCATATTGGAAAAAAACAAGAAAATAAAATTACTTCGACGCATAACGTCTGATATAGATCTCATCACGTATGCAAAAATATTGAAAATTCCACATTTCCGAAGCGTATTCATGCGTGAATCATAACCAAAAAGAATTTCAAAAACAAATGAATCGGGTATAGTTAATCTCGATGAACAAAGGGGGCCTGGTACTCATTGGACAGCATATACGTCAAACAACAAAAATGACATTTATTATGATAGCTTTGGTAATTCACCACCTCCAATTGAACTAGTAAGATATTTCAAAAGCAACGGTGGTAGTGATGTAATCATTAGATATAATTATGATACAATACAAAAATTCAATTCCTATCAATGTGGACAATATTGTCTCAAATTTTCATATAATCAATACAACTAATGAATAATATGCCATTTCTTTTCGAAACCTCAGTCATGTCATATACAGTTACAATCAGTGGAGATTTGTCAATTTTGAGTGATACTTTCGAACCTCCGTTATATTTAGATCAAGATGTTGAATATGAAATTGGATTGGTTAATTTTGATACATTCAATCATATTCCAAATATTGATAAAACGACCAATTTATTGGTATGTGGTGTAAATGATGAATTCAAAGTTGAAATTCTTATGAAATTAAAGAGATTATAAAAATAATAAAGGATGAAATGTATCGGATAAGAGGAGGAACTATTATCAATATAACAATAGACTCAAAGAGATTTACAATTTCGATTAAATGCACCGATTGGATTAACTTCAGTATTGATCGTTCCATTGGAAATCTATAGGGATTTTCGAAAATCATACTCGAACCCAACAAACATTATACCTCAAAAAATAAAGATAATATTTTGGCAGTCAATACAATTTGTATAGATTCTAACATTGCAGTAGGATCATTTCTGCATGAAGAACCTGTTCATCTAATCCATCAATTTTTTCCACAAGTTCCAAATGGCTATAAAATAGTAGAGCAACCACTAGCAATACTTTATTATCCCGTCAGTATTGAAACCATCAACAATATTACCTTAAGGATGTTCGATCAAGATAGTAATTTGGTGAATTATCGCGGTGAAACAATAACAGTTCGTTTACATATTAGGAAAATTGAATAGATATGGTGTTACAATTCCATCGATTTCAACTTCCAAACAAAAACTATAAAAAGCAGCAGCGTCGTACAAAGAAGTCACATGGTTTTTCAACGCCATTGAAAACGTTAACATCGAAAAATGACAATTTTTATATTCTCTCGGTTTTTACGTCCTAGTATAATAGATTTATTGAATGTAACAGGTCAACCTTTTAGTGACACGACCATTGAAGATTATCAATTTCACACTCATCAACCATACAATGCTGGAGCCCTCAACCACAATGATGAAGTTAGAATTTCGGTACAAGATTTAGATGCATACACACTGCCATGTAACAGCTTCATTTACATAGAAGGCAAAATATTAACGGATCAAAACAAAGTGCCTACCAAATTTGAATTCATTAATAACGGCATAGCATACTTATTCAGAGAACTAAGATATGAATTGAATGGTGTTGTAATAGATTCTGTTCGGAACGTTGGTCTAGTTTCCACATTGAAAAATTACCTATCGTTGAACGAAAATGGAAGCAAACTGATGCAGAATGGGGGATGAATATGAAAGATAAACTTTCAATTGATGACAAGGGGAATTTTAATGTATGCATACCTTTAAAATTGTGGTCGGGATTTTTCGAAGATTACCGAAAAATCATAATGAATATGATACAAGAATCAGTTCTCATTCGAGAAAAAGATGACATTGATGCTGTTATTGCCACAGATAATTCGGAGAAACAAAAAATGCAATTAACTAAATTGCACTGGAACGTACTCCATATAACACCGAGTATAAATGAACAACTACGTTTAAATTAAATAGTTCGTCGTAATACAGAATTACCCATCAAATTTGGAAGTTGGGAATTAATAGAATATCCCACACTGAATGATTCAACACGTCATACTTGGTCTGTTGAAACTTCAACCCAATTGGAGAGTCCTCGTCATATCATTATTGCCTTTCAAGATGCATGTGAAGGTCAAATTTTGAAAGATATGAGTGAATTCAATCACTGCAATCTAACAAATGTACGAGTAATTTTGAATAGTGAAAGATTTCCCTATCAAGATTCAAATTTAGATTTCGATACCAATCGATTCAATCAATCGTTGGATTTGCGGGAATTCGGTCGAAATGATGGAAAAAACCAATTTTTAAATTGTCGACGTTTCAAAACTCTATTGTTTCATTAAATATTGTTTTTTTTTGACGATGTAATTTTACCTAATTTATTCTGTTTTTACCAAAAAAAAACACATTCTAGAATCTCATTTTAATTGTATGTTCTTGTTTTTGTACTTCAGAGTCTTGAGAATAAAGTTTCGAAACGTCGACAATTTAAAAATTGGTTTTCTTCAACCTTTTGACCGAATTCCCGCAAATCCAACGATTGAAATCATATTCAACGGTCGCCATTCATCCAACTATACTATACGAAATGTTTGCAAACTCCCAAGAAAGTTATTATCACATCCAAACCAACCAACCCATATTCAACCCCAAAGAATTCCAATTATTCATATCGATTGTTCCCACCAAAGGAAATCATTCAGAGCGTATCTGTCGTTTTGCGAATAGAATTTGAAACATCAAAACCTACGGGCAATAATGTGTCTGCATATTGCCTGAGATTATACAAAAAAGAATTTTATTACAATACTTCGAATAAAATAGTCTCAGTCAATGTTACCTCAATACAGATGCAGGTTAGTTCAATTCATCCGCCAATTGACATAACTCAAAGCTGAAATTGAATATTTAGAGAAAGAAAATTGGTTGAGCGGGAATTGCAAAATCTTCAAATATGAGATTAGTTATTGATTTCCAAGGCTTCAAAGTGGAAAATAACAAATTTGTAGTGAAAGAATTAGCCTGTTTCAATGGTCATCGCCGTATTAGTCATTACTTGTTTAAACCACCACTTCCCTTTAACAATCTACCACATGACTTAAAAAAACAAGCATTGTGGCTAATGAAAAACCACCACTACATAGATTGGAATGTGGATTTCACTCGTCTACATCAATTTGGAAATATTATGCAATATCTAACACAAGGAGTAGAAGCGGTGTATGTAAAATGAAGAGAAAAATTCAACTTCATCAAGTAATATTGTAGCTGTCCGGTTCATGAATTGGATGAACATCCTCCATTGAAAATGGAATTGCCAATGTGTTTCTACCATAATAATAGAGATAAATGCGTATGTGCTTTATCAAATGTATCCTTTTTGTACACAAATTTCATAATGAATGATTATGATAAATAAATGTATAAAGAAACAAGATTTTTTTTCTGCCTTTTTTACAAGTTGAGACTTGTTGAAAATTAATCCATTGATTATTCTTCTGCCCTCCACTCCTCCACAACAATTTTGATTATATAAAAACATAAAAATGGATTAATGCAACCAGTATATTGAAGTATACCTCACTTTATTGCACCACTATAAGCAGCAGTAGACTTTTCCAAACAAAATGAATCAAGAACCATGTTACAGTATTCATCCATTGAAGGACCATTGCCATTTCAAACGGAGTTTACATCACTTTAGTGAAGAAGAACTGGAAGAGTTTCCTCTACAATATTCGATTGAGAGAGCTCAGCCATTGAACTCTTGTATGCGTGGCATAAATTGCCGGGGGATTATAGAAATAATTTCAAATTGCAAGTTCAGCTACATTGTTTTATGCATAACAACCGACCAGATTGGTGAACCCACATAGACGGTCCACCAACACACAATCGAGATGTCATCTATATAAATTACCTCTTGAACAATTGTAATTGAGCAAAAAAAATATTGTATTTTTTGTTTTTTATTTTTACAGATATTTCAACCAATGTGAGTACATTTTCATAAATCATTGTGATAATATGAAACGATTAAATTTGTTTATATCATGTAAATCCATTCATAACGTGGCTTGAGTCTAAATAAAAATTCCTTAAATTCATTTTGACACCACATGGAACTGTTTTGATAAATGATATGAAGATCGGAAGTATTGCAAAACAAATGGAAATGGTCTCTTATTGCATGCAAATTTATATTAATATTATGTTCTTTCAAAATACACGAAAGAAATTCATAGCATGATTTACTTAAATATAAATTAATATTTTCAATTTTATATCTATTAACCTATATACAATATTCAGATTCAGGATACTTTAATCCCAATTACAATGACTAATAACTGCACTTTGTTCATTTGACGTGAAAATCATACTTTTGTATAACATATTGGCAGGAATGTAAGCATTATCAACATTTGAACACTCTGAAATTTTCATCCATCTATAATAACTGAATTTATGTAGTGTAAAATATACCCCTTTTTATCATGTAAATCAGCTATCAACTTTGGCAATTTTTATGAGGGGAGAACGGAATGATCTGCGCAAAATGGGAAGTCTTTGTGTAAGTCATGTATATTCTTGGAATACTCTAAATCAACTTGTAAAATGTATCCCACCGATGAATCATCTGGAATCATTGTCACATCAATATTTGTATCGGCCCATTTGAAACCTCCGAAAGGTAATGGTTCAGACATGGCCCAACCATATAAGTTGTTAACATCTAGATGAAAGAGTGTTTTGACAGGCTTTGAGGGATCATAGTTGGGCATGTATTTATTGTTGTCTTCTGAAAATCGGTTACTACAAACCGATATTCCACCTCTAATTGCCTTTTCCACAAACATTATCATATCAACATCTTTTAAAATTTGTAATTTACATTTTGTATATTTCAACATAGCATCCCATGTATATCCTGGAATTGTAAAATACCAAGCGGGATCTAAACCATAGGTTTACAGAGCAGTTTCCCTAAAGTTTTCCCTGACATCTGCAAGTAGCAGAATATCAGTTTCCATATGCAAATCGCTATATTCCCTTAGTGTTTTCATCTTGAATGCCGACCATATATTTTGTGCATGAATGTAGTCTTCCTTACACAACTCTTCATCGCGCAATTTGTTGTATAATTTTCAATGGATGGAAGTTAAGTATCATTTAATTTTTCCACATTATCTGAAAAATCATAGGGAAATACCTCTTTCCTAGTCAAAAGTTTAAATGTTTCATCATTCAAATCTTTGAACACTCGCTTCACATTTTGAAGATTATCCATACACACACAATGTGGATACGAGTTCATCAAGACCATAAATCTGAACGAATCTATAAATCTAAATTTTATTCTACTATCGCAGTCATTGAGAGTGGAAGAAATGTATTTTTTTGTGTTCAATGGAAGAACACTTAGATCGCCTCGCTTGGCTAAATCTTTGATAATAAAGTGAGCATCATAATTTGACATATTGTGATAAACAGTTTTTTAAACAAAAGGTTGCACTCTTGATGCGCGAAACCGCGAAATTGTCTCGTGAAATGATCATGATCTCTTACAATGACATCATTGATCTTGAACATTTTTTCACAAATGTGAAAAGTACCAAAATTTATAGATTTAAGTTTTTCAATCATTGGCACAATATCGATTATTTTACCTTCTACAAACTGAGCAATATTCTTTATTTTCGTAGAAAACCATTGCATACAATCTTCACCTTCATAACTATTGAAGAAAGAAAAGGAATCATCATAACAACAGTTTAGGTAATAGCCCACCAAAAATGCCTTGTGTAATTGATATTTTGTTGTTGTTTGTGATAATTTTGAATAACACGGCTCTAAAATGGATTCGATATCAACATAGATTACAAAAGGCACTTTTTGTTTGTGAACATAATTTTTAAATTCTACAAAGTCATATTTCGGGAATGATATTCTACAATCGTTTTTTTCTCACACAAGACGTATTGCTTTTTCAATTTTCCCTTACTATAAAAATAATTGAGTCACATAAATGATTTTTTTCAAGATAATTGCTGACTTGACTTGATATTAGACGAGACATATTTTTGATCCAACAATAGTGAAATTTTACTCCAGTATCTGTGTCATCTGGTATTGGTGCAGTGTAATCATTCAGTTTGAGAAAATAATCATTTTGAATTAATAGCAAATTAACATGACGTTCTAATTCACTTTTAGTTAATCTAACAGGTACTACTTCAAGAAATGAATTTTTATCGGTAATATTTAATTCTAACGCAAAAACGTTTACAGAAATATTGTTCAATTTTTCAAATTTATTAATATGATTCAGTTTCATGGGCATTTCTAAACCTTCAGTATTTAATACAAGACTGTAATGTGGATACGATGTGGGATATCCATAATCTCCTATAAAGCACTAACTATACTCCAAAAAAAGCATGCATCATCATCATTTTGAATTTGTAATGGTAATTTAATGAAAGATGTTCCATTACCAATTTCATATTTGTTATAGCTACTTCCAATTATATAATTTTTTGTAATGCCCAACCGCTCGATTCTCCAGAAAACTGTGACAGTTCATTTAAGATGTAATCAATGACATGTTCACGATACCACACAACTAAATCTGTTCCTCGAAATTGCATTCGGTGAAGCAACATATTTTTGACTAATTACTTCCTCATCACTCGATTGTTTCACAGAATCTGCCCAAAGAGTAGTATTCACTTCAAGTGCTGACATTTCCTTCAAAATTTTGACAATAATTTTTTTAAACAGCAGAAATCCATCAGTCAAAAAGGATTTGATTTCTTTATGCTTTACATTGATGATAACACCCGTTTTTACTCTGTTATTAAAACAAGAATGTACATTTTTCCAACAAACCTTACGCTCCCGCTTTGAACCTACTCTTCCCCCCTTCAGTAAACATTTTAATCGTTTCAATTGTCCAATTTTTACTTTTTTCGCCCACTTTGAGTTTCAGTTTCTTGAAAGCTTCATTACACACTCTAATATGTTGATTAATTATCTTTATTGCATCTTATTCACCTGAATTTTCTTTGATTAATTTAAACGTTTCATCAATTTTAGACAATGTTTCCTTGAATTCATTCA
Organism: Gonioctena quinquepunctata; assembly: GCA_018342105.1. Classification (NCBI taxonomy): domain Eukaryota; kingdom Metazoa; phylum Arthropoda; class Insecta; order Coleoptera; family Chrysomelidae; genus Gonioctena; species Gonioctena quinquepunctata. Next base: position 113,336 of record JAFIRS010003025.1, read on the forward strand.
TAATGTATCACTGATTATTTTAAAAAAGTAACTCACCTTTACAATTCAATAATTTCACGTCTATGTACCCTTTGAAAATGATTGCGTTCTTTCCCTCTGAGAAATGCGATACGTATGGTTTATATTGGGTAACTACTCTTTGTGGTAGGAACACTACGTTCTTCTCCAATTCCAGGAGGAATGTCTCTCCAAACTTTGTTTGTGCCAATTTAGCTGTGTAGATTATCTGGGGATTTCCCACAATCAAATCTTGTGATATGATAACTGGTTTTGGATTTTGTTTTTTTCTAAACGAGATATGGAATTCAATGCTTTGAGATCAATCTGAAATATAAAAAAACACACATAGAACTTTTTATTTTTATAATTTTATTTTTTTGTTATGAGGTTGGAGGGTGTTAGGTTCTGGAAGGGTGGCTGTGGTGATGGTGGGGTATACTCTTCCTTGCCCCTACAGGCACAAAAATTCCACCAATCTGAACAATTTTTACAACCCGCGTGCTCTAAATTTAATCTACAAACATTGATTATTAATAACTTAAATGACAACTGAATTTTAAACTTACGAAAAATCTATTTCAACATCAGAAAAATCTTCCTCCGATAAATTCCACTCATATTTATACAAACCAATATTTTATTTCAACAGTATTAAAAAAAATTATGAAAAAACTCACAAAATTCCATTTTGGTAACTTATCTGAAAAAGGAAACATTGATAAGAAAAACAATCAAATCAAAGAATACTTTTCATCAAGATTTAGGATAATTGATTGGTATGTAGGTACGATAGGAGACATGAACATATTAATACAATAGACTCACCTTTTGTTTCTCGTAATACAGTACCACAACATATGAAGTTTAATACTTGATTACTTCTGAACTTTTAAACGATATTTATTATATATACTGTTCATATCAACCCCACATTACTCTTAACAGCTTTCAGTTTCTGCATTCACTGAAAATGACCTCGACTACTCGCCTCATATGGCTGATGCAATAGAATAATTATTAATTCACCACTCTGCTATTGAACAATGGATTATTTTTGGGGAAGTGACACAATTACAACTCTTTTAATGTATACAGCAAAATGATTAATGAGTGTGATCCATATGCTAAACAAATTGCTAAAAATTATATATTTATTTCGATTATTAATTGCGGGGCGGCTGCGGTCTCTATGTTTCAAATGCCTATTGTCCATTGGAATATTATTATTATTATTTTGAATGCTCATTGTCCATTGGAGACTGCCAAATCATTTTTCGAATGTTCATTGTTCATTGTGCACTGTCAAATAATTTCGAATGTTTATTGACCATTGAAATAATATTATTTTGATTGTTTATTGTCCATTGAAGACTACCAGATTTATGAAATATGATGTACAGAGTCCTCAAAAAATTTCTCAAAGAAACAGAATTATGTATACTGGACATTTATTTATAATTGATATAATTTATTTATCTCCAAAATAAATGCGATGCGTTCACTCAAGTGGGCTAAACTACCCAAAATTGAATCTATCTATCCCCAGAATAGATAATTTTTCACCAAAATACTTCAGAACTCATCCCAAAATGGAATAAACAATTAAAAAAAAATTTTTGGGTAACGGTAAAGCGCCGATTTTTTTAATTATTTTTCCCAGACATTGTGATTCATAATAGATATGATTACTATCGTTTCGGACGTCCATCGTCTTAATGTATTTGAAAGGTTTTCACGACGTTTCGAATGCTTGTATCTGCAATCGTCTCCAGGTGAATACTCACGACGACGACGATTGCAGATACAAGCATTCGAAACGTCGTGGAAACCTTTTAAATACATTGAGACGATGGACGTCCGAAACGATAGTAATCAAGTTACCACATCGTCTACAACCTTCAAACATAATAGATATGATGCCACAGTCAAGGCGGGCCAAATGCCGAAATTACTTCGTATTCTTGTTGCTTCTGTACTACAGTAAAAAAAATCAATCGTAACTTTTTTCAGAGAATGAATTTGAAAATGTACCTACTTTTGACATTCACAGGCAATACATTTTAAGTACCACAAAAAGTACAGTATGTGATATTGCAGGTAATATTGATGTTGAAAAGTGTGATTTTTTTCAAAAAGATTGGTTATCTAGTTCGTCAAAAGTAATTGAAAGGTGAAATCTATTACCGTCTAATTGGTTGTCGATTGATAACCATTGACCGATGGTTCACAAAATCATGTTGATTATATTAATTCTTTGGAGAACCTATAAAACCTTTGAAATAGTCTGGAACTCTGTATATAATTATTAGTTTGAGGAAGGGTTGGGTTTTGGGTTGGTATTATAGCTAGTTATCTGGTCAGTTATGAGTATATTCCAGTAATGCTCGTGATTTTTTTATCTATCACACATAATTCCAAAAAAGTTATAAATATTCAGTTGCCCACCCCACAGATGATTTTTCGTGAAATTGGAAATAATATTTTTACAAAAATGATGTTGACTCTATTTCAGATATTTCTATTAATACCTACTGAATATATTTTTCAGTGTCAGAATTCAACTACGCCAAGTTTGTATATTAAATTTCTCAATTCTTTTAGGTACATTAGAAACACATTTGGATTAAAAAAAGAGTTTTTTCCATGTTGAAGAAAAAAACTCAACATATGGAGGAGTATGAAAAACATGTTTATTGGTGGATGAATGTAAAATATCCCAAACAAAAATACGATGGAATTTGTTGGATTAGTTGATTTGGGAGATCATACTCCAGAGAAAATGCAGAACAATCTTGGAGACCATGCATTGGTCATAATGTTCCAACCATTTGCAGGTCATGGTCTTCAAGCATTGGCCTGTTTTCTTAGTGGAGGTGATGTGACCAGGGATATTTTATCCAAAATAATGTTGGAGTGTGTCATTCTTTGTGAGAATGCAGGGCTTTATATTGATGTTATGACCAGTGATGGAGCTAGCTGGAACAGAAAAATGTGGAAACGCCTTGGTGTAGAGAATAGCCTGGAACCTTGGTGTGAACACCCCATGGATGAGTCCCGTAAATTGAAAATGTGCTCGGAATTTCCCCATCTCGTGAAATGTTTGAGGAATAATTTAATAAAAAAAAATTAGGGTATGACTGCCATACTTCATTTTATCATATATCATAAACAAATTATTTTAGATTCCAGAAGGTTGGGTTCTGTTTTGTCATTTTGAAAAACTTTTCGAACATGAGTCAAATAAAGAATTCAAAATGGCATTCAGGTTGACAGCAAACCATGCCTACCCAAAATATGGAGAGGATATGCATTTCAGGTAACTTTTTGAATGAGTATAATCAAATCAAAAATATAGAAAATCTGTTTAATAATTTGTTTATTTTCTAGATGTATAGCGATACCACTGCTCTAGCTTTGGGCACATATCAAGATAAAAATATATTCCGGAATGTTGATCCAACAAATATTTATTGCAAAAAAATCAATAGACTCACTGATATTATGAATTCATCAACACCCGATACTGGATTGAAACTAAACTCCCAAGAATATGAGGTGAATATAATCGAAATAGTAATCTGGAGAAATGTTATTGTGTATGAAGAGCCACAAAATGGACACATATGGATGGAATACTCTTGCAACCTTTTCATTATATGACCACTTCAGCAATAGTCAGAGCATATAAAATAAAAACACATTTTAAAATCAACCTGGAATAAATAATATAATATAAATTTTGCAATTTTGGGACACAAAAGCACTGGAAAATCACTTTTGGAAGTATTTGCCCATGAGTTCATCCATCTGGACCATACAATTAACATAAAAGCCACATAATAAATTACATGTATAACTTTCCATTGAATTATTTACAGGATCTAGATACATTTTTGATATATTTGAATTTATGGAAACAATGTTCCCCTGAAGATGTTTTCTTGTCAGATTCTACTTATGAAGGGTTCAGAGCAACAGAGTACACTAGACTTGATGAAGTATTCATCCGAACTTGGTTTCAAATACTTGATGACATCCAGACTGAATCAAGATCATTTGGAGGTAATTATCATACATGAATTCTATCGAATATATCGACTGCATTGGGATTTTCAGCACTTTTTTGGGATGATGAGTGCAGCAGGTGGATGCAATACTCATCCTGAATCAGTCAAAGTTGGGCAAATATTTTGCCTAATATCCCTATATTCTCTAATAAAAACACCCAGGGAAAGTAATGTCACTGGATGAAATCTCTTCTTCATGTTGGAGATCTGAAAGAAAAAAGAAAAAGGTCATTTTCGATATTGAAAATATATGCGAATTTGAAGAAGACATTCATGAAGCTTTCGCTTATTTCTGCGGATATGTGGCAAAAAATAAGAAGCAACAACATATGAGGAGAAAGTGTGGAAACAATACTGGGGGAGGGAGATGAAAAGTTCAATTCTTTCATAAATAATAAGAGCAGAGGATTCTTAACATTTCTCTCCCAAAAACTGATAAGTTTTCTTCATGATGTTGAAGCTGCAATATATGAGGTTTTTGAGAGCGAACTAACAAGGAATTGTCTTTCGGAAATTTTAGGCAAATTGTCAAATTTCTCTCCTAAAAGCTATATAGGTTGTAGTCTCCATCAGGAAGAACTATCAAGAGATACACTGAGAGCATATTTTATCTCAAGATTGAGTATCTGATGTGCTAAAGAGCACAATGAATGAGCGCTCAACAATAAATCAAAACATTTTGTCAAAATGGCTAAGTTATGTTGAAATGGATCAACATAAGTTGTATAGTAAAAAACTGCATAAGTAACCCAGTCACGACATTTACTCCCTTCACAACTATATGCACATTTTTGACAACTAAGTTACACTGTGTAGTTAACCTATTGATTATGATAACTTAGTTATCGAAATGAGAATATAGAGTGAATATGGTGAAGGGGATACTTGTGCAATTTCTGATTGTGTATATAAATTCTTGAATTTTTTTTCAATTCGACTTCTAGCTTTGAGAGAAGATATGTTGAATAGCCCACCGAACAAGTTTTTCTGGAAAATTCACAAAAATCAGAGATTGTGTGCAGATAGAGTGTTTCATTGAATAAATTGTGTGTGCTATTTCTGAAATTCTGAAGCAGAGTTGAAGATTCGTTAGGGTTATTTAATTTGATGAATATTTCAAAAATAATGAATTTAACAATATAAACATGGATTTTGACATGTCATCACATTATTCCACTTCGTAGATCCTATTTACGTAGACAAATTACTGTGGAAGATTCATGATTATAACAGTTTGGAAAATACGTTCAATATTTTCTGTTGGAGAAATATAACTCACAGCATATGTAAATATTCACAAAATGTGATTTAAAAATATTAATCTGACAAATATTACACATTCAACTGAAAAGTGGATTATGATAACTATGTACAAAAAGTCTACGTGTATCATAATAATGAAAAAAAAAACTATTCTCGTCCCACTGTTTCATTCAATGATTTTTTATTGCCAAAGAATGAACTATGAAAATCTGAGTATAATTCTTCAACAATCAACAGATACACGTCCATGACAATGATCTGTTAGTTCTGAAAATAAACCATTTTCAAAGTCGTAAATGTGAACTTCTTGGTTACTTCAGAGATGTTCTTTATGTTTGGAAATAATTCAACTGTGAATCCTATTCTCCACGGAACAATTGAGATGGTGAAGTTCTGGGAGAGACAAAAATAGCTGTAGAGAACATACTTGAAGGGTTGATACGATGAAGGTGGCAAGAGACAAAATAACAAAGAGAAAACAAATATTTCATTTGAAATACTCAAACAATTTTCACATACATCCTTTGGCCACTAGTAACTTTTCTTTCGTGAATATGAACAAGGAAGTTGTTGGTAAATGAATACTATCACTTAAAACCACTCACAACCATCATTCATACAGAAAATAAATTTTTTTGGAAAATGTTCTTACTCTCTTTATACATTACATTAATTCGACAATGAACAGAATCAATCCCTGTGCTGGTTATCAATGTAAAAATACGGCAGAACGAAAAAAGTTTATACTTAATTATGGAAGACTTTTGTATTGCTGAATTCTGAAATAATAATTTTATACATATTATAAACGAAGAAAGATATTTCACCCACATTATTGGAATATATTTTTTTATATCTAAAAAATATTTTTTACGGCATCTATTCTTCACTGAATTTCAAAACAAACTTGTGTTGAGTAACAAATTCTTTCAATATATAATATGTATTTTTCAATTCCAACCGACAAGAATAACAAAGTAAGAATCAGTGGCTTATCAAACACAAAGTAAGAATACATTTTTTATCAGTTTGAAAGTCAGCATTCTGTAGATGTTTATCATTATTGGAATACATTGAAATTGTTAAAAACTATCTGAAAACTAATTAATATACCTGCACATGGATATATTAAAAAAATATTATTTTTCATGACAATAAAAATTGGAGAAGAAACTTCCGCCCTACAGAAAAACATAGAAGAATTGCCTCAAATTATAAATGATTGGAAAGTATGGTTATTGAAAATATTATAGAATACTGCAAGAAATTAAATAGATCAATTTAAAATGAATATAAACCTTTTAGTTCAACTTCAAATATGTATATAAGGAACTGGAAAAAAAACACGAATTTTCTCAGCATCTCTCACTACTATACTCACTTAACACAATGCTTTGTGTAACAAGTGTAAAAAGTATGTAAATATTCACACATGGTACAATTGGCACATGAGATGTTGAATGCATTCAGAGAGTGTACATAAAATACAATTTTTCATATTATCAGATTCTTTTATAATAACCAAAGAGACCAATACCATGTCTAGGTATCAACATGTTATTGACAGGTTGAGGTAGTAATGTGAGTTTGTTATGATTATAAATTTATGCTACGGAATAATGATTGTTTCTTTCAGCAATGTTGTTAAACAAAATAGATGTAATTACTTACTTATAATGAATAAAAAAAAAGCCAATACTGATGAAGCCTCTGGCCAGAGGCGAAACGTCTATCTGAAAACTCTCATTTCTCTTATCGAATCTACATCCCAAGAACCTCCAAAAAAAAAAGAAATATATATATATATATATATATATATATATATATATATATAGGTTGTTGTGAAGGTTAGACGACTAAGTTAAAGAAGAATCTTTTTTAAATTCGGGTATGCAGTCAACAGGGGTATGGAAAAAAAGTGTACTCTTTTTTCTATTCAAGCTTTCGAGTCATTTATTGTCTCTTCATCAGGAACTAAAAGTGAGGTTAAAAATCCCTTTCACTTGCAGCAATTTATAAAATACCATGTCACAACAGACAACACTCTTGGTAAAGTCATATATAGTTAAAACTTTGATCAAAATTGATCAAGATTATTTAAACATAAGTGTATAAACATTTTAAAATTCCAAATGGGCTCTTATGGAGGACATGTTGGATTCAAGAGGCAGTGGTGACAAATGAAAAATTTTTCATTTGTCACCACTGCCTCTTGAATCCAACATGTCCTCCATAAGATAGTCTATTCTAGTGTAACGAAGGTACTGTTTCCCCCGCTATATTATCAGCCAAAAGCTCCCTGTAGGGAATTAAAATCCTCTTGACAGTAATAATAGGTCTAGAAATGCCATTCGTGTTCGTGATAAATCCGTGGATTACCTATATCCTAATAAAACAGACTAAACGCCTTCCGGAAACCACGCGAATAACGCCAGACGTAGCTAAAATAGCACGCACGAGTATAACCTGCACCGGCTATCGACTCTCGAGAAAACATTTTTATAAAACAAGCTGGGCTCTGTTTAAACGCCGACGAGAGAATTCAGTCATCCGATAGAAGCCCTAGACAGCAGTCCAGTCGAGCCAAGAGCACACGCTACCGAGCTGACGTCACGTCACGAGGATTCCCACCTAGGAGAATTCCACACACACACACATTCAGGCATCCGCTAGAAGCCACCGAGAACAGTTGAGTCGAGACAAAGGCGCACGCCGCAAGCTGACGTCACAGCACGAAGGATTTTACGAGCTGGGTAATTATTCTGTGAAAGTATAATTTGTATCGCAATCGACAGGGTCCACAAAACGGCGCGCGCATATAAGTTGGTCGAGAGGTATTTGGAAAAGAGGGGGAAGCCGGCTGTAGTTCCGTTTCGAACTTATTTCAAAGATTTAGTAGCTTGCCGAGCCCAGCAGAAGCAGTCACGCGTCCGAATAGTATCCAGAGTGAGAGCCGAAGACCGAAACAGTCCACGACCGTCCCGAGCTTTGCCGAAGGAGTAGGATCGGAGTTTGGGTAAATATTGTATATCGGAAATACCACTTCACGGTCATTACCGACCATCAGTCTCTCCGCTGGCTGCACTCCATCAAGAGCCCTGCAGGACGCCTCGCCCGCTGGAGCATGTTCCTACAGCAATATGACTTTGAAGTCAAGTACCGCCGAGGAGAGCTAAATAAAGTGGCAGATGCTCTATCAAGAGATCCATCAGGCGTGGAGACCGGAGAACATGTCGAAGAGATGACCGCCGTCGAACCAGTAGCCGTCTGCACATGGTACGACAAAAAGAAAGAGGAAGTACAACGAAGTCCTGAGATGTTTCCAGACTATTGTATCCAAGAAGATCGCTTGTACCGCCATTTCTGGGACTCCAACGACCTGATAGAGCCAGAACTGTCTAACCCATGGAAAATGTGTGTCCCTAAGCCGACAAGGGTCAATATACTGCAAAAGATGCACGATGCACCCACCGCCGGCCATATGGGCATTGCCAAGACAATAGCCAGGATTGCCGCTCGCTATTACTGGCCAGGCATGTTCCGCGACGTAGCCAAGTATGTCCGGAGTTGTGATTCCTGCCAGAGATTCAAGCCGTCACAGATGAAACCAGCCGGCAAGATGCAACCCTCGACTAACCGCCAACCCTGGGCATGCGTCAGTACAGACCTGGTTGGCCCGTTACCCCGCTCTACCCGAGGAAATACGTTCCTGGTCGTGTTCCAAGACCGTTTCACGAAATGGGTTCAGTGTCGGCCTATCCGCAAGGCTACCTCCAAGGCCGTCACCCAAGCTCTCTACGAGGAGATCATTACCCGCTTCGGATGTCCGAAAGTAGTCCTCAGCGACAACGGAACCCAATTCACAGGGCACTTGTTCAAAGATATGCTGAAGGAACTTGGAATCCACCACCGTAGAACACCGCCATACACGCCACAAGTAAACCCCGTGGAGAGGGCCAATAAGACGCTCAAGACGATGATCGCCCAATTCTGTGACCAGGACCACCGGAAATGGGATTCACACCTATCCGACCTACTGTTTGCCATCAATACCGCCCGCCAGGACTCCACCGGATATTCTCCAGCATTCCTAAACTTTGGAAGGGAGATGGAAGTACCAAAGGCGATATACAGACCGCTGGTACCACCCACGAAGGAAGATGGAGGAGAAATTAACCAAGCCGAAGTCACAAGTCACACAGGGAGGCTCAAACACCTGCAGGAGACGTTTGAGATGGTCCGAATCAACCTTGCCAAAGCTTTCACCACTCAGAGCCGCCACTACAATCTCCGGCGCCGAGAATGGCGATGTCATGTGGGCGATCAGGTGATGAAGAAAGAGCATCACCTATCATCAGCCGAAAAAGGTTTTGCCGCGAAACTGGCTCCCAAATACTCCGGTCCCTATATAGTAACGCAGGTAGTATCCCCCGTGGTATATAACCTCAAAAACTCCGCAGGCAAGCGACTTCTCCGGGTACACATCAAAGATCTACGCCCGGCCCATGGAATGGACTCTGTACTCGACTAATCTAAAGATTTCTTTCAGTAACTAGTTATGTCAAAACGATGCCCGGGAAAACCTCCAAGGGGCACTATACCGCCCACCCAACCACACATACCGCACCTAGATGGCACTAAACGAAAGACCAAAGAAGGCCGAAGCATGAGGGCGTGTAAAATTCTGGCGAAAAAGCTGGCCATCCGTCGGCCCCGAATTAAAGTGTCAGCCGGACCACCAGCAAGAGCCCCGACACGACCAGCTCCCGTGTCCCACCAAACCCCGGTTCCACATTCCCTTATGGCTCTGCCACCCCCTCCGCCGCCGCTTGAAATATCTGACATTCCATTACCACCGCCCCGCACCACCACAAAACTTCCCTCCCCAGCCCCAGCACCAAGTGACGCTCCGTCATCACCGCTATCCAACCCCGTCCCTCCCGGAAAACCGGACGAATCATGGACCCCCGATCATATAATTCGGGCCCTTCAAAACGGGGAACGCAGCCCGGTGTTAACCGAAGCCCTGCAGAAGCTCAGGCCACCCCCACCGGCCCACGGGTCGACTCCGGTACCAGCTAAGGGCTAGCGACGGAACGTCAATGAAAATCCTGCTACCGCCGCCCCCCTGAAGTACCGAGGAGAAAGTGACCGGAGTACCTGTTAATTTTTTGTTTATATATATTTTTTTTAGTACTACAATAGATAACTTTATGTCCGTCACATCAATTGAGGCATTCATGTTACGTTTTTTTTAAAATTATTATAGGTTCCATTATCTTATAAAATGTAACCCCGTTTCTTTTCTTGTAGTCCTCCGCTCGCACTCTCAAGGGTTCCGGTACAACAGTGAACTGACCAAGCGACTAAATATTTTTCTATTTTTCAGAAAAATGGACCACTTGGAAATCAACGCCGAACTTACCAAAACAGACGACGATATCACCGCCGACCTCATGGACGCCATACGGGAGGCGGATGATATTTTATTTCCCGACTCCGAGTCTGAGGAAGAAAACAACGAAAACCCCCAGGGAAAACCAGGATCCTCCGTTACCGACCGAGCCGACTCCCCCCAGGAACAAGCCATGGACAGCGACCGACCCGACTCGCCCATCCACCCCTACTTTTTGGCCCATCCCGAGGATAGTCCCTATAGCGATACTTTTTGGACCGACGAAGCCGCCACCAGACGACAGGAGGCAGCCCGACAAGCAGTCACCGCCCCAGCAATTCCAGCGACCCCTTTACCTGTCTACCTACCCGTCAACAGGAATCTGTGCTGGCGCTGCGGTCCAATCGGGCACACATGCAACGTGTGCCACAAAGACGACCCCTCCTGTTCTGCTCCCGATGCGGATTGAAAGATGTCCTCTCTCGGGACTGCTCCTGCCCCAACCCCGACGGCAAGAAGGAAAGACCCCCCAACCGACCATGGAACTCCCCAGCCGCTTGTCACCGATGCCACTGTCCCGACCCGGCTCGGCATGTGACCTGCCCGGATTGTGGGTGTCCACATCCTTTCAGCCGCCACTAGAACAACTCCCCGGTAACCAACCAAGAGTTTTGTTTTTCGTTTTTTTTTTGAGTATCTAAGGACCACAGTTAAGTTTATTTTTATTCCGTTTTTTTTCGTATCAGGTGGGCCTACCCCAAATAAAGGGTTCGACTACCAGGGGGGTAGGCACCTGGCGGGCACCTGATTATATATTGAGTTAGTATTTTTTTTTTGGGTAGAGATAATATTTTTGGGTAGTAACAAAGGAGAGAGATAAAGAAAAAAAATCGCGAAGTTTCATGTATAAATTGTTTGTTCAAATTCCGTCGAGGGCCATCCGGGCTCGCAGGTGTTAACATATGAAACAAAAAAGGTTTTTTTTCCCGAAGTAGGAAGGGTGTGTAACGAAGTTACTATTTCCCCGCTATATTATCAGTCAAAAGCTCCCTGTAAGGAATTAAAATCCTCTTGGCAGTAATAATAGGTCTAGAAATGCCATTCGTGTTCGTGATAAATCCGTGGAGGGCCTGTTTCCTATTAAACAAACAAAACGCCCTCCAAACCAACCAAAACGATAGAAGCCCCAGACAGCAGTCCAGTCGAGCCAAGAGCACACGCTACCGAGCTGTCGTCACGTCACGAGGATTCCACAAGGAGTGAGCGGAACACATTCAGGCATCCGCTAGAAGCCACCGAGAACAGTTGAGTCGAGACAAAGGCGCACGCCGCAAGCTGACGTCACAGCACGAAGGATTTTACGGGCGGGTAATTATTCTGTGAAAGTATAATTTGTATCGCAATCGACAGAGTCCACAAAACGGCGCGCGCATATAAGTTGGTGAGAGGTATTGAAGAGAGGGGGAAGCCGGCTGTAGTTCCGTTTCGACATATTTCAAAGATTTAGTAGCTTGCCGAGCCCAGCAGAAGCAGTCTCGCGTCCGAATAGTATCCAGAGTGAGAGCCAAAGACCGAAGCAGTCCACGACCATCCCGAGCTTTGCCGAAGGAGTAGGATCAGGGTTTGGGTAAATATTGTAAATCGGAAATATTTTGTAAGTACCCCAGGTGTGATTTGCGCATGATCAAACCATAGCCGTCAGAGGCCCATGTTCACTTTATTGCGGCGCTGATAATGTTAGTCGTGTTTGAGATCCGATACGAACCTCCACGTACGCCGAGTGATAGCCCGTGACCGTCAGACCAGTATATCAGATCCGGTGAGTCATTTAGTTTCCTTTACAACAAAAGCAGGTTAGTAATGTGATGCGTTTGGCTAAGTTAAAAAGCACGGGTGGAGGTAGCATAGAAGAGGTAGACATTTCTCGCGTCTCAACTTCCTGCGCTCCGACGTGACTTTATAGACAGAGATAGGAAGCACGGGTAGAGGTTGCATAGAAGAGGTAGACATTTCTCGCGTCTCAACTTCCTGCGCTCTAACGTGACTTGGTGTTAAGACAGAGATAGGAAACACGGGTGGAGGTCGCACAGAAGGGGTAGACATTTCTCACGTCTCAGCTTCCTGCGCTCCGGCGTGTCGTGAGTAGAGGTTAAAAATAATAGTTAACACGGTTGGAGGTCGCATAGAAGGGGTAGACATTTCTCACGTCTCAGCTTCCTGCGCTCCGTCGTGTCGTAAGTAAAAAGGCATAAAATTAATAGTAAAAGACGGTTGGAGGTCGCATAGAAGGGGTAGACATTTCTCACGTCTCCGGCGTGTCTTGATCAGGGAAAGACAGAGAGGGAGAATAAAAGCTAGGCAGAATAGGTAAAGCCAGCCCCACATGGAGCATTACGCACTGCTATTGAAATTTGTCGCTTTGGCCGTCCGTAAAGACTTGCATTTGATACCCGCTGTTGCCTTGCACCCGTTTTTGAGCTTGCATACTAATCCGTACGACCCCCCCTCCCCCCTAAAAACTCACATTTAATACCCGCTGTTGACTTGCACCCATTTTTGAGCTTTCATACAAATCCGTACGACCCCCCCCTTTTCACAAGAGCTTTTGGTTACTACGTGTACTCCGCCTACGTTAACACACCCTCCCCGCTTCGTGTCGATAGTTAGTGCTTGCCAGTCGTTTATTTGTTTGTAAATAACTCGAGGCTGACTACAGCCGCCCTGACTGTATTGATATTTTATTAATATACCTGTTTATCCTGTTTCTAGAGTATTCTTTCATTTACTAGCTTGAGTAGAATTTCAACATCTAGTGCGCAGTCGCCACCCAGGTTCGAAACCCAGTTGAAGGCAATTAAAGCCTGCCTTGCTGGCCCCGTCACATTGTCACGACTATACTGACCCCTGGAGTGTTTTTCTTCACTGAAACTGCCCGGAGCAAAAGTGGCCTATTCCACTATAAACCAAAAGGTGGCGCTCGAGAAAAACCGATAATAGTGAAAAGCGCCAAAGTTTGATAATAGGGGGAGAAACCCCTTTTACACTAGTCTTTGACATTGTTATCAAAAGAAAAGCAAGCAATATTTTTTTTTTATTAATTATTAAAAAATGTTTTTATTGTTGGCCATGGATATGCAATAACGATATTTTTATTTATGATTAAACAATTAAAATTACACAAAAGTCATGTTTTGAATTTTTTGATTAACTGTTTTCGATGAAACAAAGAACGTTCATTATTACTGCAGTGTCTTGAAAGTAAAGTTAGAGTGCCATGGAAGAAAAACAGTTGTTCAAACAAATTTGACTTTGACATAACTTGAAACAGTGCATACGTAATTATTTGAAGTGTTTTTGGGAGTTTAAAGCTATAAAATTCGTTACTGATATTAGAAAATGGTTCGGATTAAAAACTCAGAAATGGCCGATATGCATTTTGTCTATGGAATGGCCCAAGGCAATTCCAGAGCGGCTAGACGCATTTATCAAGAAAGATGTTCTCATCGCATTGTACCAAATAGACAAACATTTGTAAGAATATACGAAAGGCTGTGCGAATCCGGCACTTTCCAAAGGTCGGCTGCTCTTATTGGGAGACCTGCAACTGTAAGAACAGTGGAGCTGGAGAAAACAGTGTAACGTGAAGTTGAGCGTAGCCCCGATACAAGTACACGCAAAATTGCACAACAATTAAACATTTCTCACTTTACTGTATGGAAGATTTCAAGGGACTATCAACTGTATCCTTACCACATCCAGCGTGTGCAATCGTTATTACCTGCGGATTTTTCCAAGCGAGGTTGTTTATTCTACTTGGCTTTTGCAACAACAGACAGCATCTCCGACATTCCTATCCCGTATATTGTTTACCGATGAAGCGTGTTTTTCCCGAAATTCAATTATGAACCCTCATAACTATCATATCTGGGCTGAACATCATTATCAACAACAGTTTTCCGTGAATGTTTGGGTTGGTATTGTGGGTGATTATTTCATTGGACCTCATTTTTTACCCACGAGATTAAATAGTCAAGAGTACCGTCATTTTTTGGAATTGGTGTTACCTGTACTATTAGAAAATGTCCCATTGGCAGTAAGAGAAGCAATGTGGTTCATACACGATGGGGCCCCACCTCACTTTGGCATAGCACGTCAATTTCTGGGATGCAACTTATAGAGAAAACTGGATCGGTCGCGCATGTCCAGTCATGGCCACCCAGGTCACCGGATTTAAATCCTTTGGATTTCTTCCTTTGGGGACATAAAACTACAGTCAACACTGAAGAAGAATTAATGCAACGGATACGGGATTCATGTGATCAGATGAGACATACGCCGAAAATATTTCAACGTGTTCGGCAATCGATGTTAAGACGAGGCAATTTGAAGATGAAGGAGAACATTTTGAGCGACTATTGTAAGTTTTGTGTTACTTATTGTAAGATGTTTTCTTACTGAAAAAAAATGCGTACCATTTGTTTTAAGTGTGGTTTTAATAAAGGGTTCTTCCTGTTTCATGTTTTTTTTTATTTCCGGCGTTACCAAATAACAATAAAGTTATTTTTATTTTTTTTCTCAAAAACAAAGTAAGATACGAAAAAATGCTAGAAATAAAAAAGTTGTAGTTTTAGTAGCTTAATGCGAAAACAATGCAAAAATTGCAAAAAAAATCAGTGGTGCACATTTTTTTTGGCAAAAATATTGGTCAAGGTGCCTTCCGGGACGCCACTGGACATAATATCTTCAATCTAGTTAGGGCTAAATTAGCCCCTTGCTACCCCAAATAGCACTTCCAAATTTGAACAAAAGTGGCTGAAGGATTATAAATATATTCAGGAAAAAACTATATTTTTTGAAAATGTCGACACCCTGTATCTTGAAAACGAAGTATAAAGGCCGATTCTCACGAGAGGGGTGCCGAACGGCGTGGCGTGCCAAAAGTTGCTTGCAATTGTTTGCGTGTAATTAGGTGATCCCGTCCTCATCCAAGCAGAGCGGCGCGTTCATCGACAGCACAGTTTTTAACGCCTCCGGGAGCGTTGGCTCGCGGCACTGTGCTTGGAAACGCGTCCTTCCGCCTGTTGACGGACAAGTGGGAATCACGTCGCGTCAAAAGCAAGTTGCGACTTGTGATCAAAAAACAATTTCAGAGAGGTTGCAGAACAAAATAAGTATGGACGGGGAAAAAAATTAAACCCTTTCACTGCGGGAAGCAAATAAAGTTGAAAATTAAAATGGTGCCCACAGTGCGGGAGTCAAATATATTTAAATGCATTGTTTGGGGGTTTACTGCGGAAATCAATTATATTTATGCAGTGTTACCGGCGCTCTCCACTTTAGTTTCTGTTTACGTTTTGTGTGTGTAACCCTTTGTGTACTAGTGGGTCCACGATGGGACCACCTATCAAATGTTTGATTTCTCGCGGACAAGTAAAGTTCAACTGGAATCACCTATTGGCATGTTGTGTAGTGGGGATCCGAATTCACGCTGAGTGCGGTGTCGGTCGTGAGTTACCGGTTCAAGCCGGATGTTCAACGGACTGAATGCACATGTGTTCAGTGTTTGTTCACGGAGTCATTTGATTTGTGTACCTTGATTCAATTTGGTGATATGGCAGGTATGTATATGATTTTAATTGTTTGTTACTGTATACCTAAACGTATACTGAGATCTGTTTGCTGAATTTCGATTTTTCACATGCGATTTTACATGGTTTTATTTGGTGGTTCCATATGGGACCACTGGTACGCTGCTAATTTTATTGTTTATTTTAGTTTTTCAGGTAGACTTGATCTTTCTGAACTAGAAAAATTATCTGCAGATGATCTCTTTGCTTTAGTGGCAGAAATTCCATCCGATGGTGAATCCATTCACTCAGATTGCGACAGTAATGATGAGGAACATCTAGAAAACAACGCTGTGGCCCCTGCTGTTGATGACCTACTAGTATACGATCAAAACGAATTGTTAGCTGTTACTAATGATGAAGACCTCTCCTGGGATTCAGAAGATGAATTACCGCTGACGACTTATTTACCAGTAGCCAATGTCTTGTCACAACCAACATTCCAATGGTCAAAAAATTTGAATAATGTTATTCATCCAACACAATTCAATCAAGATTCTGGACCGGATATTCCAGACAATATCGAGATGCCATTGGATTACTTCATGGTTTTGTTTTCTGAAGATCTTCTGCAGAAAATAGTTTTCGAAACGAATCTGTACGCTACTCAAAATGGAATAAGAGTAGCACAGGCACACACGGTATCCACAACGGTTGAAGAGATAAAATGTTTTCTTGGATTGAATATTCTAATGGGCATAAAACACTTGCCGAGTTACAAAGATTTATTGGTCTTCCAAGGAAGAACTTCGAGATAATTTTATTGCCTCTTCCATGTCACGAAATAGATTCTGTTGGCTGCTCGGCAACATCCATCTAAACGATAACCTGATTCAGCCGAGGAAAGGAGAACCGTCGTATGACAAGTTATATAAGGTCCGTCCCATGTTGGATAAGCTTTCAGAAACTTATATTCGAAGTTACAAGCCTTCACGATGTCAATCGATAGATGAATTCATGATTCGGTTCAAAGGTAGGATTTCATTCCGCCAATATATGCCGATGAAACCCATAAAAAGGGGGTATAAGTTATGGGTACGAGCGACTCAATCTGGTTTTGTATCGCAATTTCAAGTATACACAGGTAATGCGCAAATAATTTTTTTATTTAATTTATGAGAATCTGTTACTTTTTCAGGAAAAACTGACACTGTTAGAGAACAAAACTTAGGAGAAAGGGTCGTATTTGACTTGACGAGGGAATTGGTAGGAAAACATCATGAAGTTCACATGGACAATTTTTTCAATTCTGTTTTGTTACACCGAAATCTGCAAAAAAACAAAATTCATAGTTGTGGCACTGCGCGAAAAGATAGAAAATGGTTTCCAAAGGAATTGGCAGCCGATAAATGCATGAATAGGGAAGATTATGATTGGAAAGTTAGTGATACTGGAATTATTGCTCTCAAATGGAAAGATAATAGAGCTGTACATTTCCTTAGCAATTTTCATAACCCTGAAGATGTTCAACTAATATCTAGAAAACAGAAAGATGGGTCTCGCAAAGAATATACTTGCATAGGTTTAGTGCAGGATTATAATCAGCATATGAGATATGTTGACAAAAGCGATATGTATAAGTCTTGCTATGAAATCGATCGCAAAAGCAAGAAATGGTGGCATAGAATTTTTTGGCACTTCATAGACCTCACTGTTGTCAATGCTTTCTTGATGTTCCAAGAAAAAAGCATCACACACGGAAAAACACAATCACTAAAAGAATTCAGGCTTGCTGTTGCGAATGGGCTGATTGGAGCCGATCCCACAACCCCTCAGAGAGGCAGGAGGAGTTTAGATCCCATCGTCAATAAATATAAGCCATATGTTGCCTTAGAACGGCGCATTAGTATGGCCGCGCACATGCCAATACATGGTAATAAGACCAGATGTGCAAACTGTAGTTCAAAGAGTCAACCTCACAGAACTAGATGGCACTGCTCTTCTTGCAATGTCGGCCTATGCGTCACAGATAAAAAGAACTGTTCTGGATTATTTCATAAAAAATAATAATAGTTTTGTACTGCATTACGTATTTTCCAAATAAAAATTAAATAAAATCAACACATTGAATTCTTATTATTTTCCCAGTGGTGTCCTGGTGGAACCACCTGTTTCCGTTGAATCTGAGAGAAAAAAAAATATTTTCAATGAAGAAGTCATTAATATATAATATATCGAAACTAATTATGACAGCAAAAGCATGTTTTTCGACAAAAAAATTATTTGGGCCACAAAGGGTTAGGGTGATTTTTGTAGTTTGGTGGAACCACCTGTTTCCGTTGAATCTGAGAGAAGAAAAAATATTTTCAATGAAGAAGTCATTAATATATAACATATCGAGTCTAATTATGACAGCAAAAGCATGTTTTTCGACAAAAAAAATATTTGGGCCACAAAGGGTTAGGGTGATTTTTGTAGTTTAATTGTTGAAATGGCTTCTGGAAGCAAAAGGGGGCTAACATGATTACTTCTTATGATATGTATAAATAATATTTCTGTGTTCAATTCAAGACGAAAAAAGTCTGAAGAATGTACAAAAATTGATGTTTTTTTTATATGCAAACTAGATTTTCTATTTGTTTTATAATTACTTTTCATGATATGTATAAATAATATAATGTTTTCTGTGTTAGGTAGTTGAAATTTTTCTTATAACAATTTAAGAAAGGAAATTTTGAAAAAAGTTCAAATTTTGTGGTTATCGAA
Organism: Gonioctena quinquepunctata; assembly: GCA_018342105.1. Classification (NCBI taxonomy): domain Eukaryota; kingdom Metazoa; phylum Arthropoda; class Insecta; order Coleoptera; family Chrysomelidae; genus Gonioctena; species Gonioctena quinquepunctata. The sequence goes on from JAFIRS010003025.1 coordinate 132,394, forward strand.
AGATTTTTTATTTATATGCAAAGAGGTTTTATTTATGTTTCAATAACTCGTCACAATATGTATGAATAATAAAATACGTTTTGTCAGTTGGAATTTAAATTATAACAATTTAAGGAGAGAACAATAAATAAATTAACTGTATATATTACATCATACAATTTCGAACATCAATTGAATTGCCAATTCCAGAATACTCGCGCACGTACAGCGACTTTCAATCCACATTCCTTCCATTCGTGACATTTTATAACAATTGGCAACACTGTACGTGTTGTTCTGCAGTTAGCTGCGGGAAGCAAATATAATTGCGCACACGCAACTGCGGGAATCAAATATAGTTGACAGCGCTTCCCGCAGCCGCAGTGACGGTACTCCTTATAGAAATGGCGGCCGCAGCGAAAGGGTTAAAGACTGATTTTACTAGTTAATGACTATATTGAACTCTACGATATGACCAATAAAAATGACAGCAACCAATATAGAAGAGAGATTATTTGATCAGAAATTGGGAAGAAACTTGATGAAAATGGTAAGTTCCCATTGTATTTATGTCTCAGAAGAACCAACTGTGCAGAAACTCAAATATTATACAGTAAAATAAATATACGTGTGTCCAATTTAACTTATTTAAACGTTCTGCAGCTTCTGTATAGATCGTTCTATCTGACCTTGTGTTTCTGTGATTTGTAAGCTTACTTTTTTTTCACCGATTTTGGCCGTAATCAGAAACCTGCTTATTTTGCTAAAAATACTGAAATGTCATTTCGAAATTTCATGTTCACATGAAAAAATGGACTTGATCTTCAAATGAAGTTTTCGAATGATATTTTAGTAAATTTCACAAAAACAACCAGTTTCAGAATACGGCCATCACAGTGACCTAACATTATAATTTACGAATTGAAACATGCAGGGTATTTGAATCGAGGTTGAAATAATATTAAAAAAAACAAAAATGATGACTGAACAGTGTAACTTATTTTTATTATATCGCGTAAATAAAGTATAAATTTGTGGTTTATATTAACAAAATCTAAAATCCAGTTTGTTCACAATATTCCAGCATTAACCCTTCAACAGCTAGCGTTACCATACGGCAACGCTTACAAGGTTGTACATCAAGCGCCGCCATATATTTTTGAGGTTAGAAATTTGAACTCTGCGAGAGGGGATCCTTACTACATACGTATCTCTACTCGTTAGTACTCATTCGACGTTCGCAGCGGCTTGTTGTGCGTATCGAGCGATCGTTAAAAACGATTTTTTTTGCAAATCATGGATTATGGCGACCTTCGATTACAATAAGTAACTTTCAAACTCCTCCGTTTACTTTTATTTGTTTATAATACGTACAAATTATAGGTAAACGTGTACTTTATAGGATGGCCAATGATAATGTGTGCTAGTTCATTTTCAAATAATTAGTTAGGTTCGTTTTTTTCGCCTGTTACCATATGGTGACGCTAGCTGTTTATGGGAGTCAATTAAAAGATTACGTAATTTTTTTCCAGGAGAGGTTTTACCTTGGAAGAATCTTTGTAAATGGTGTATGAAGATGACTCAGATGTTCGAAATATATTTATAGAGCCTCCGGAGGCAAACGTTTTGACCGATGAAGATTCAGGTGACGAAGAGGAGGGGGGTTACGTCGATAATCTAAGTGGTCAACAATTATTAGCTGGAGCAGAACTGAGAGTGAACTAAGCTATAAATGAAGAGCCAGACGAGCCTGTTCAAGATAATGAAGGTCCGTATACCAGACCAGGACAGGGAAAAATCACTTGGATAAAAAAGGGCGATATAATTCCAAATAAAAAAGCTTTTCCCGAACCTGATTACTCCAGATTTGAAAATCTAACAGATATCGAAATTTTTGAGCAGTTTATCGATCAAGAAACTGTTGACTTACTTGTTGAGCAGTCTACAAAATATGCTGTCTTTTAACATCATTCAGATCCTAAAATTACTTCTGGGGAGATGAAATGCGCCACCGCCATCATGATTCTAAGTGGGTATCATGAATTGCCTGGAAAAGACATGTACTGGAGTACAGAAAAGGACTTGAACGTACCCATTGTATCAGATGCCATGCGAAGAGATCAGTTTAGGCAGATTCTAAAATATTTACACTGTGCTGATAACACGAAACCTAATAATAATGACAAAATGTGGAAATTACGACCTCTCATGGATAAACTACGAGCAAATTTTATTAACAATTTTGTTCCTGAACAACACCTGAATTTTGATGAATCCATGGTTAAATATTTCGGAAGACATCCCAGCTAACAATTCATACGAGGAAAACCAATCCGATTCGGCTACAAGGTATGGTGTTTGAATGCTGTGTCGAGGTATCTTGTAAATTTCGATGTATACCAAGGGAACAATCCTAGGGGAAATACTTTCTATGAAAATGGATTCGGGAAATGTGCAGCACCTCTTATCAATATGATTGACGACTTTTCCCCTGATGTGTTCAAACTTCCATTACAATTTTATTTTGATAACCTTTTTACTGGTTTTAATATTTTACATTACCTGAAACAACGCGGCTATGATGGAACGGGAACAATCCCGAAAAGCTGTCCTTTACCTGCGAAAAATATGTTCTCTAAATATAAATCTCAGAAGAGGGGTGATTACGTATCAGCTATTGATAAAGAAGATGGAATCATTGTTGTGAAGTAGCTGGATAATAATGTTGTTAGCGTAGCCTCTACCAGTCATGGAGTAAATCCCACTTCTTTAGTGAAAAGATTATCTTGGAAGGAAAAAAAAATATACAGGTATCGCGTCCATCGCTTATAACCGAATACAACCGCTTTAAGGAAGGAACCGACCTGATGAATGAAAATATTTCAAGATATCGTATATCCTTCAGGAGGAAAAAGTGGTGGTGGCCCATTTTCACTTGGTTGCTGGACACAAGTGTAGTAAAAACATGGTCTGTTAGGCGAAAATGCAGAAGCAAACCACCAATGAGTCAACTAAATTACAGAAGACAAATCGTTTTGCATCATCTTGAGAAATACAGAACATTTTCAGGATCAGGAAGGCCATCTACATCTAAAAACAGCGTTACTCTAAACCGGGTGTCTGATGATATTAGATATGATCAGGTTGACCATTTATTAGTTTCAACTAGGGATAAGAAAAGAATACGTTGTGCCGGTGAAGGTTGCTCCTCAAGCATCCGAACAATGTGTTCTAAATGTAATGTTGGTATAGGTATAGACTGTAACTATATTTTTCACACTAAATAAACATTTTTGACAGTTTGCAACATATATTTGAATTACTATTATTTTGTACATCACTAACGGCTAGTGTTACCATATGCTAACGGCACTTATATCGCAAAAAAAAATAAAAAATATAAAAAGTTGTTGAAAGAGCCTAACTCAATCCTAATAATTAGGAATTATAGCCTGGCACAGCATATTTCAGGGAAAAAAAGTTCTGCCATTGAAGGGTTAACTGTATTCTCTTTCCAAGAAAGTGCACCTAATGGGACATCAAATATTCTTTAAAACTGTCCCTTACTCCACTTCAAAATTAAAAATTTTCCAGCAATATGAGACAAATCTGTAAAAATTGGCACTTTATTTTCCATTTTTTCATCATCTATTACCCTTAAGAAAGCATTATCGTTTCTAAGAAAGTTATGAAGACACAAAGTAGATAAAACAAGTTTATCTGCATTTTTTGGATGAAGTTGTAGTTTATTTAAAAAAACTCTAAACTTTTGACACATAAGTTCGAAAGCATTTTCGGATTCTCTGCGAACTCTGGAGAGCCGATAATTGAAAACCCTTTTATCTTCTGGTAGTCCGCGCCCTGAATAAGGTCGCATAAGGTAAGTTTTGCAAGGCAATCCCAGTAAACACACACCCGTTTAAAAAACGTTGAATAACGGTTGAAACGGTAGAAACAACGTTATTGGTTGAAAATCATAACGTCGAAATTAAGTTAAGAACAACCAATTATTGAACACGTTACTTAAACGTTTTATCCCCACCCTATTATAACTTCATGTCAATGCACAACATATTTTCAACGTTGGCAGGAGACGTTGATGATTAGAAGCAATAACACGTTTTTTTTTCAACAAAACAACACTGATATTTTACTATAGAATATTTACTAGAAATAACGATTACATCACGTTATATAAAAAGTATATTGGAACATTAAATTATAGTTTATTGAAACGTTATAAGTTAACGAAATATTAACAAGCGTTGCAAATGAAACGTCTTTTGAAAGTACACGCATTTTGTTGAGTAAACGTAGACAATTACTCAATCACAAACGTTTTATATACTCATATTATAACTCCATATCAATCCATGACATCTGATCAACGTTAAAATAAAACGTTGTTGAGTCTAAGGAATGAAACGTTATTATATCTTAATGAAACGACATCATGATAACCAACTATTGAATATTTACTAAAAATAAACTTGTATATCACGATAATGAAAAAGTTTATAAATACAACAAATTATTGTTCATTTCAACGTTTGGAATAACGAAAGGTTTAATATCCGGTGAATATAATACGTCTCTCAAACGTACTTTGATTTTATAGATTAAACGTAGATATGACTCATTCACGAACGCATATGTAACTCATATAATAACTCCATGTTAATCCACGACATCTATTGAACGTTGAAATGAAACGTTGAAGATTCTAAGCAATGAAACGTTATTTTCTTGGAATAGAACGACCCCTCTATAACCTACTATTGAATATTTACTGAATATAACATGTATATCACGTTAGTGAAAACGTTGATCGAAAAAGCAAATTGTAGATGATTTCACCGTTTGAAATAGCCAAAAATATAGCATTCGGTGATTTAATTGAATAAACGTAGACAGTTACTCGTTCATAAATGATGATGAATTTAATTCCATAAAACTTTTCACGAACGGCAATTGCCTTATATTAGTATTAAAAATCCACCTCTGAAATTATTGATTTATATAGGAGCTGTCAAATCATTTTGGGATCCAATGATTGTCAATAAAAATTTTTTTTTATATTTTTTCTATTACAAAGTGGTCTCCACTTCATTTGGTTCTTCAAAGCACGACATTTCCGTAACAATACCAGCTTTCCAAGAACTTATTGAGTACAAAAACCTCAAATTTAAAGCCTACTAATTCTATAATGTTTTCGATGGTCTTTTAGGTATGGAAATATTGAGCGCCAATCTAGAATTTGAAGCTCTCAACTCCCAACGCGTTGCATTCCGATATTTCGATGAAAATCCAATAATCTTTTTTGAAAAATTTCTGCCTAGAAATACAGTGACAAAAATCGAAATTCCTGTTACTACCCAGGCAAAATCATTATCCCCCAACAAATCATTCAGAATTGCATAATCCCAGAAACTTTGTCGGTATCAACGAATAGTTGGAATTTCGTAGAAATATACCTACCTAATGATGTTACAAACCTCACGATTTTGCATCCAATCAAAACTATTCTAGTTCAAAATAACTTTCATCATATGATTATTCAATCAATAACACAAATCAATAGTAAATACGAGATCGATAACTTTATCAGGACATATCACAGAAATGGACCTCCCGAAAATAAAACGATTATTTGAAATTCAAACCACAAACAGACAAACAAACAGTGTGAGTTAAATAAAAGCGTGTAAAAAACATCAGAGAAATATTCATCATATCGATGTGTTTTTGACAAAACATTGTAAGCGACAAATTTTTTGAAAACTGGAATGTTCAACCAAATTTTCAAATGATAATCTATACGTGATTCAATATATTATTCACGTCCATCTTTGCCAAAAGTGCTCGAAATCAGTGCCTAAAGTTCTCGATATCAGTATCGTAGGCACAGTTTATAGCTATAAACTGTGTCGTAGGCGCTAGTTTGGTTCCATCAGAAAGTGTGACGTAGATCATTTGGATTTCTCGAGTACTTCCGACTTCTTTCAACCTTCTATTTCGTCTCTCGCCTCTCGCTACATTCCTCTTCTGTGATTAGTTATAGTTGTCTGTAATGTCTGTTGTTTGTATGCGTATATCTTTCGGGCGGCGTCATCTTTATAGTTTTCGATATTTTATCCAGGTTAGTTGACTACCTATACAAATCTATTATTCACCAAACTCTTTAATGCGTTCGATGTTGGTTATATGCTTATAATCATTTCATATTTTTGGTGTTGTGCATGTATGATCGAAACGCCATCAACGTTTCAACGCATGGTTTATTTAGTGTGGATTCATGCAGCACAAAATAGAAATTATTAGGTATGTTAAATTTAGGTTTAAGTACAAATTCCTGTTATTGAAAACAATGATAATTCGTCCTTTCTAGACTCACAATCTTCACTCGCTCATTTTTAATACTTTAAAACAAAAAAAAACTGTTATTTTCATAAAAAATAAAAAAAAAACACACATATATATATATATATATATATATATATATATATAGAGTAGAGTAGAGTAATTTATTTGACCACTTCATATACAAAATACATTTATGGCAAGTCATATATAATATATACTATAGGTACTATGTACACTTAAAATGAGCAACAACATCTCTAGATAAAAGTAATCAATTTTATAAATAAAACTGGCATAATAATATACATATACAATATATATATAATAATATAAAACTAGAGTAAAACACTCCGGAAGTAAAATACGTCTCCATTCGGATTTCCGGCGAGAGGTACTCGAGGGGACTCAACATTAAAAATTAATTTTTGCAACATCCGCGGACTCAACAAGAACATCAATGACGTCCACCATCACCCACAGACGAAAAAACCGGATATTCTGGCTCTAACAGAAACACAAGTAAACTCGTCCACCAACAAGGTCCATATGCTTTGTCCTGGTTACGAACTCCATTCTCGATTCAGGTTCAAAGGTGGAGTCTGCCTTTACGCTAAGGCTAACCTTTCATGCCAGCGTGAAGAGAGTTTGGAACCGAAAGACTTTGATGTGATGTGGTTCAAGCTATCTGATACCAAACTGACTAAGTTCTTCTGCTGCCTTTACCTATCACCTAATGAACCTTCATATAACGACCTCTTTGAGTTTTTATCACTCAAACTGGACTACATTCAGGAGAACCATCCAACAGCTGAAACCATAATCATGGGAGACTTTAATGTACATAACGCTGCCTGGCTCAAATTCTCTAACAAAACAGATGATGCAGGTCGTCAAGCCGAGGCCTTCGCCATCACTCATGGTCTAGAACAACTGGTCGAGCTACCAACCCGCATCCCTGATGTCAACAACCAGTCTGCCAATACACTAGATCTTTTCCTCACCACCAATCCTGACCCGTATAGAATAGAAGTTTGTGCCCCACTTGGAAACTCTGATCACACCCTCATCTCCACAACATGCTCTTTCCATTTACCATCGAGCTGCACAATACCACCCCGTCTCATGTGGCATTACAATTCGGCCGACTGGGAAGGTCTTCGTATGTTTTTCTCAGCGTTTCCATGGAAGAGAGTTTGTTTCTCTTCAGTAGATCCAACACGATGTGCTGAGACAATTTCTGAAATCATCATGTTGGGGATGCAAACTTACATACCGAATACCGAAAGAAGAACATCATCCGATAAGACCTGGTTTAACAGAAACTGCTCTAGAGCTACACAAAAACGTTTTTTGCCTGTTTTTTTAAAATGGGTGCATTTTTTGAAAAGGTTAGTTTATTCTGCTGAACATGGAATATTTACTCTAATATGGAATACAACATTAATCAAAAGAAAGTGATGTTTCTTAATAATAATTGCCTAATATATAATATGCAGAATGTTGGTAAAAGAATACATCCAAACAGAAAACAGAAATACAGAAGTAACTCATTTCAGTGTGAAATCTTAGTTTTGTCTGGTTCATGTGCTCACTGTACAATGTACGAGGAATATAATAGCATTATCAGCCAATGTATATGTAACATTTTTCTATCTAGGTAATATTTCATCATTATTATATTCATTATTGACCTAGGTTGAAAACATGTTTCGTCTCAATTAAATAATAATTATTTCCTGGTTAGTGAAAAAAATATTTTTTGTCGGAATATACTGTGAGAAAATTTTGTTTAGCCAACTTTGGGGCAATCTAGGTCTATATAGGTAGGTTTTGTCTATTATCCAGTCTATTCTCAGTAGCAGAATCTAAAGTATTTCAAATTCCCTGTCATTTAAGTATATAAAATATTCTCAGATTTTGAGAGAACTGTTTTGGGTTGTTTGACAAGACTTAACGAAAACATCGACCAGCACTCGATAATTCTCAGCGAATTATTAAGAAATTCGCAGAAATGTAATGAAAATTCAGTCGCCCCTCCCGAAGAGGAAAGTATGCCAGATTCCCCCCTGAAATTTTTGGAGGAGTTTCAAGTATTCGATGAAAGACTGCTGCCAGATACTGCTTTAACAAAATATATATGTCAGATTAAAATATTTATAGTTTAACTGTTTTTCACTTCAGCAGATAGTTGAAGATTCAAAAACAGAGTTTTGCAACTAGGTTTAATGAACTGTATTTATAATGCATAAGCGAAAAATTTGTAGAAGTTTGTTCTATTTATTTAGATTCTTCGTTTGTCGTCTGTTGGAGGTAGCGGCATTGAATCACAGACAAGAAGAATTATGAAATTCTTATTAACTAATGAAGTAGCTTGACACTTCAACTGGAAGGGAAGAGACAAGTTGAGCTTCGAAAAAACTAAAATAATGTCAGTAATATATGGTGAGTAATAACTTTTTATCAAATTCTTCTCAATTCTCTTCTTTTCGACTTCTTCTCATTACCGACTCCTATTGTTCAACGGTAATTATACAGTTTTTCATTATTACACTGCCCAGATGGAGCATCGAAAATAAAGGGACTTCATTTTGTCAAAATTTGATTTTATATATGGACGATCATAAGAGGGCTTGAAATAGCTGATAGAAAATACTTTTTGCAATATTTCTCAGAAAGTACTGTCATTTGATTTTCGACATATTCTGATTCCATGACAATAGGTTATAAAAACATTATCAAATCCATTTATTGAAATACAAAAATATCAGAGAAAATTTCAAGGGGATTGTTCGGAGTATATGAAATTCAATATCAAAAAAGTAAACTTCATGCTGTTCTTTCGTTGCTGATGCTTTCGAATAGATACCGCAATTACTGATTCACAATAAGAAAACTACTTTCAGATGCTGCTAAACGCAATTTTCCCCCTAACGAGAGAAATGATTTGCTCATAGCTAGTGCTGTTAAGGATTGGCTCAAATATGGAAAAGCTCGATTGAACTTAAAAAAAAAAATTGTTTGCTCTTTATGTTTATTTTATTATGTTTCAATTATGAACTTTTTGTATTCTTTTATGTTCTTTATATAGAAAATATATTATGTTGATACAGGATAATTAAGTTTAATTGAACTTTCTGTTTTCAAATATTATCTGCCTAACAGCATTGTTGCTCAAACTAGGTGGGGACAGTTGATGGTCTGATACTCTGAGCTGTACGGTTTCTAACTTCACTGCAGCGTGTTATATTTTCCAGATTATATGTATAAAAAATACCATTAAAACTTTTTATCTGCACATTACTAGCAAATATCAACTAGTGAGAATAATTATCTTTCAGTTTTTGATATAATAATACTAGTGTCCGAGCAAACATACAAAATCCAACATAACTTTTTATACATTTGCTCTACTAATTATAAAGTATCAGACAAATTATAGGATTTTCTCAAATAAGTTCCTACATAATAACCGGAATTAAAAAAAAAACATCAATAAAAAAACTTAAAAATGACAAGGAATAAAAATATGATGTTCAATAATCCGGTGCCAAAAAATATTTTCAATGAAATCAATGATGGTGATATTACATTGGTTTCATTGAACTATAGCCGATATAACTCATTGCTGATACTTTCCAATCATGAAATGTTTTGATGAGTATTCAGATACCCATGGAAAAATAATGCTCAGGGCAGTGATCCGATATCATTTCAGTACAATTTTTGAACTCTGAGTATAGTCGTTCAGATCCCACATAGATGACAGGATATACTGAAGCATCAGGTTTATCAGGTAATTATTGTAATGTAAGTATATTTTAGTTCTGTCTCAAATGGTACCAACCATATATACGTGAAATGTGATTGATAGTATAAGTGTTGCTGAGCAGCGGCTATAACAATGAAGGCAAATAGTGAACAGAAAAAATAAGAGAAGGCAAGTTGAACAAATATTATTTTTATAGAAATATTGTCTGGATATTTGTGACTGAGCTTGAAGAACATATCACTTATATTATTTTGCCAAAAACATCAGCTCATATTCAATTGAATATTTTTTATAAGACACCTTTTAACATCCTTTCAGTTTCATCAAATGCATTTTCTACAAACTGAGAACTGATTTCTGTCGACCAACAGAAAATCCATTTAAGGCATTCATATCAGATTTCCCCAAATTATAAGGCACTTCATTCCATTAACGTTTTCATCTAAAATTTACTTCAAATGAAAATACAATGTATTGAAACAAATACCAAAAAGTTGAAATGATTAAAACCAACAGAAGGGGTACGATTTTTGTTTTAGACAAGAGCATATCCTATAAAAACATGAAGCTGAGTGAATATTAGATAAAATTTTTGAATGTTTTGTTGATTTAGACGTGTCTTTTTCACTGCCCTGTACACTTTTCCAGAGGTGTGTATACCATCTGACTTTTATTATATGTATGGTTATGAGTAAAATGTATCTCAATTTCGTATGAAAATAGATCATTTTTTTGTATTTTTTTTTCAATGATATTTTTGAAATCATAACATACCAATATTAATCAAAGTGAATAAAATAATGTGAGCCACCGTGAAAATAATAAGGCTCACTGTAACTTTCTCAGTTCCTCCCATGACTTAATGAACATGAAATCATATAAAAATATTTTTGAACTGTTCAAATACATCATTAAATAAACGAAGTACTGGTTAAGAACAACTTTTGGAAGTCAGGGATATTTTTGCGATTACTAAACGTTTTCACTTGCCAATTTGAAACGTCTTTTCGACGAATGGTTGTCGTGATTTCAACATATTATTTCGACGCGAGGGTGTTTACTGGATATAACGTCGTCTTCCTACATCGAAGCAACCTTCATGAAGACCAATATTAAATTGTTGAGAAAATCGTAAAAACTACGTGAGTATGGGAACATATAAAAACATTTTATACGTAGTTAAATGAACGTTGAAGTACTGGTTGAAAACAACGTGAATGTCAGTGACATTGTAAAGTTACTTTAGAAAGATAGTTAACCTCTCGAGTGGACTAATGCTTTGACAAAATTTGGTATTTTGCTTGGTTAGTGGAATGCGTGAAAGATCTCATAACTGATTGAATTTTCCTGAAGACATTCTAAAATATTTGTAAAATTTACGTTCATCCAACTGCAGTCGCCTAAATAGTGTGTGAAATTCACCTCCTTCCAGCCTTGCACGAAATATGTCATGAACCCAATATTGTCGCTTCTTTTTTCGTCTGATGGGGGGATGTACATTTCCGAACTCATTGTTACTTATTATAAAAAACTCAAAACACACAAATATATATTTCTACTGCTTCGCTTACACCGCTGCTGCTCCCAAATGCCGCTCAAGGTGGATCCAGACCAAGCGCGCTGCACCGTTCAAATCAGTTCAGGGCGGAGCAGCGCTTTGGGTTTGAACGACAACCCGCGCTGATTCGCGCTTACTTGCGCTACCCTGCAACAGAAGCGAACGCGATCTGGCAGATGTCGGTACATAAAAAAAAACGAATGTTTGTGCTCGTTTGTTTTGGACGTGAAAACGTTTACGCTGATAATCTGATTGAGTATTTTGAGTTTTGACAAAGTTTTTTTGAAGTGGATTAAAACATGAGTGCTTCAATTGAATGGACACATGAGGCTATTGAAAAATTGATAGACTTATATCGCCAAAAACCGGAATTGTGGGATCCCAAAAAGAACACATTAAAACTTAAAAGCATGATGCGTGGACCAACATTTTTTTGGACATGGGAATCGATGTTGATGCTGTTAAATCTGAAATTACTTCTTTATTGTCTTCGTATAGAAGGGAAAAAGGAAAAATAAAAAAATCGACTGGCACTGGAAAAGGTAGGAATAATACCTATATTTTATATCCCATATAATATCCCTGATATACAATTTTAGGGCGGGAGGATATTTACATCTCAAACTGGTTTGCTTTCAAGTTTTTTGATTTTTTGTCAGAAAAGGACACTCTCAACACAGAAGAAGTAAGTAAAAACAAATAATATTTTTTTATCATTCTAGAATATTTATTTAAGCACGGCCATTTTGCCAAGGTATACGCCCGATTCTAAAAAAAATATTCTGCAAATTCTTGCCGTATTGCTTGCGCATTGATGGACTTTTCCTTGGTATTTGTTTCAACTTGCACATTGAGGTTTGGTTTACATCATCCCTCCGCCAGGTTCCAGCAACAACTGTCCCATCATTTAGCTCACTATCAAAAGTTCCTGCAGGAGTATATGTATTTCTGGAATTTTTACTTCTTCTCAAGTACTTGGGTAGATAAATAGTCGTCATTACTACATCTCTAGCTTTGTTAGGTTCAAGGAGCATGGGTTTTCTCAAAATTCCAAATACTGCACTAAGTATTCCAAACGCATTTTCTGAAACTCGCCGTGCTCTTGACAATCGATAATTGAAGATCCTTTCTTTCGATCCTTTTTCATAAAGACCAGAATAGGGTTTAATTACATTTTTATGCAGAGCAAATGCTTCGTCACCCAGTATGACGTAAGGAATACGTTTTTCCCGCCCAGGAAGTTCTTTTTGTTCTGGCAAACTCAAACTTTTCGCTTGTATTTTCTTCCATATTAGACTATGTTTAAATATTCCTCCATCAGATATACGACCCTGAGTACCCACATCAGCGAAAATAAAATTATAATTCGCATCCACAAGTGCAAATAATACAATGCTAAAATATGACTTAATAGTTGTAGTATTCGCTGCCACTGTTTATGGGTGCTTGTAACATTACATGCTTTCCATCCATAGCGGCTACGCAATGCGGATAATTCCAATGTTCCTCAAATTCTTTAGCACATTGTAGCCATCCTTCTGTAGTATTTGGCATCTGAAAAAAAAATTATTGATTTTTAGATGAAATTTTTTTTATTTGCAGATATACGCCGAAGAAAATTCGCAAGATAATTTTCAACCTTCCGTTGATGATGCCAGTGATCAAAGTAAACTACAAAGTGAAAAACAAACTACTGAGCAATCTATTGAAAATGTCATTGAATTCCCCTCTCAAAGCAATGGGAAACATACAATAGCCAAGCGAAAGATATTTGTCTCCAAAAAAAAATAATCCAAAACGTAAAATGGTAACAGAAGACCGTAGATTGAGTAAACCATATGACATCATCGATAGCATTTCAAGCGAACCAGCGAAATGTATACTCCTCAAGCAACGCTTCCTCAATTGTTGGTACGCCTCTAACCAGTCCTATTCCTCCACAATCATCTACAACTCAGTCTGTGTCTATAAATATAACATGGATGAACCTTCAACGTCTTAATATTATACAGCACAAAGTTGTTTTTCAAATTTTACAAGACCAAATTAGAAATTTTGGTGTTGGAAACTGCACTACACCTTCCAAGATCTGAATTTACTCAATGTTTTACTGTTGAAAACATTTCTTAAGCCGTGTCCGCACCAAGGATAACATTGTTAGAAACATGGTGTTTCTAACAATGTTACTAACAAAGTTTGTAGATTATTGGAAAAATTGTTGCTAACTTTTGTTGAGTAACTTTGTTGGTAACAAATGTAAAAAACATTATTGAAAATGTTTACCGACAATATGTTTCTAACAGAGTTAGCAACAAAATTCTGCTTCCCATCACTTGTCGGTAAAGATCAAAGACATGTACAAAACAAATGTTAGCAACGTTGATGTGGACGGCGGAAGATTTTATTATTTTGTATTTAGTCTTGACTTGGCACGACATGGAGTGGTCGAGGAAAAACGTTTGTAAATTAATAGAACTATTTCGTGAAAAATCAATCCTTTGGGATGCAACGGAAAGAGACTATAAGAATAAACAAAAGAAGTATGACGCATGGGGAGAAATAGCTGCTCAATTCGACAGCGATCGTGGTGAAGTTGAGAAAAAAATGAAAAGGTTGATCGGGCAGTTCCAGAGAGAGTTGAAGAAAACCACCAAATCAAAATCCGGCAATGGAACTGATGATATTCACCAGCCGAAGTGGTTTGCATTCAAGAACTTGTTGTTTCTTCGGGATAAAACAAAACAACGTACAACGAGAGAAGCGGGCATTGAGGTAGGTAAAATAAATTTCAATTACTGTAATAATGCCAAAATGTAGTTTCATTCATTCTGAACATTTTTATTTTTGAGTTAACTTGATACTTTGTTCATCAAAGGAGATATAAAGCTTTAAATCAGCGCATGTTTACAGTAAGTGATGACAAATAATGATGTTTGTTTAATTTTCAATGACAATATATCCTGTTAAAACATTGGAATACATATACAATTGTTACTGTTTTCAATATTCGTCCTGCCGAGAAACTCTGCCCTCAATTGATGAAAAGAACTCTTTCTCTCACTGGAATAGATTCTCTATAATTCGTGTCCCTTTTACCAATTTTGTGACCGATTACATTAATCAAATATTCGAAGTCGGCACTTGACATTCGCATAAAGTTTTTGAAACTTCCATTGCCTCGAATTTGCCCAGTCAATAAGATATCAAATTTTAGGTCTTCCAGTAAATCAGTACCGCTGTATCTCTTCCTACTTTTCAAAAATGGACGTACCCACATATTTTCCTTCCTTTTTTTATTTGTTTCACAAATTACTACACATGCTGCTGCCGCAATGATAATATCATCGTCTTCCATTTCTGCTATACGATTCTTCCGACTGTCGAAATCGGTCTGGACGTTGATGTATTTGAACACTTTCAAAAAAAACATTTGTTAGTGACAAATTTTGAACAATGTTTTTGTGTGTGTACTACGTTTGGAAATTAGTTGGAAAACATTGTCAGTAAATTTTTTATTACTAACATCGTTTTCAACAATGTTTTTTGGTGCAGACACGGCTTTATGGGCAGGAGCAGTGTACCACACACATTGATCTGTGAATTTTTACACACTTTCTGATAATCTGTTACTGCAGGCATTGGTTGTATAGAAATAAAGTTGAGTTTCCGTTTAAATACTAATTTATTATAAAATAATCAATGAACTGTTGAATTCTAGCTTGAGCTGCAATTGGAGGTGGTTCGTTATTTACGGGGTTGTTTTCGTCACCTTCATCATCATCCCCATTTAATTCCACATGGTCTTCATTGGTTTTTGTAATATTGCACAATGTTGCACAACATTTAACAATGTTTGCTGAGAAGACTGGATCAACCCGTAGTTCAAACATAGAAATGTTTCCTTCAAGACGCCGAAAGCATTTTCTATAATGCGCCGAGTCTGTTTATGAGCTCTGTTGAAAGCAGTCCGCACTGGGTTCATCGGATCGTCATAGGTTGGTGGAATTAACCATTCACGTAAAGGATACGCGGAATCTCCAAGAATCACAGCATTTGCATGAGGTCTCCAACCATTTTCCATTCTCGAAACAGAGAACTGTTACGAAGTACTCGCGATCGTGCACACTTCCTGGCCAATTTTCACTTATATAATACAACTCTGAGTCGGGCCCACACACAGCCATGCAATTGATTGAATGCTTTCCATGGCGGTCGAGGTATGCGGGTTCGTCATTCGTGGGGTCATCGATATTTATGAGGGTTCCATCTACAGCTCCACACACTTCAGGAAATCCTGCCAAATTATGAAAGCGTTCTACTACGTTTGCTGTATTGTTGGGCCATCGAATTATTGCATCAAATTTAATTTCGTTTACGGCAGCAACTACTTTGTGAACACATCTGCAGACGTCATTTTTGATACTCCATGCATGTCACATACCCCCTGGTATTGCCCTCCGTTTCCAAACCAGTGCACAGTAACAAGCAGTTTCTGTAAGGGTGACAAGCCATACCATCGACTAGTTTGATTAGCGATTGCTGGGTCTATATCTTGAAGAACAGTTTCACAATGTTGTTGATGGAGTCTGAACCTTTCCACAAATTCCCCGTCTGTCAGTATGACAAAGTTAATTCTCTCCCGAAACCGATACACTTCATGAGCATTTTAGTTGTCACTTTCAGAATCACTTGACCACATATCGACAGTAAAATGATACGTTCACGGTGAAAGACTTCACTACACTGAATCTGCTCAGCGTTCAAGATGGGTAGAAAATTTGTTTCAATGGTAGACAATTCCGTAACACAACTGAACAAATCACGTGGCAAAATCACGTGAGGTCCATTGCCAAAAGTGCATCCCAAAAACTTGGTTTTTTATTTCGTGCCAAGAGCTATTTCACCCCCAGTCAGCTGCTCATGATCTATAAGGCACAGATCCGACCTGTCCTGGAATACTGTTCCCATATTTGGAGTGCGGCACCTAAACATATCCTGAGGCTATTGGATTCTGTCCAAAAAAGGGCAATTCGTCTTGTCGGTGATGCCTCGCTTACAAACTCGCTCACTTGTCTGGAACACCGTAGAAAAGTTGGCGAATTGTCTCTATTTTATAGATATTTTCATGGGCGATGCTCTTCTGAAATATCAACAATCGTTCCTGCTTTGGCAGTCTCTTCGAGATTAACCCGTCAAGTTCAGTCATCACACCCCTTCGTGGTCACTTTGGAGACCTGCAGAACATCACTTTCCAAAGACTCGTTCATCCAACGAACAGCGAGGCTTTGGAACTCATTGCCTAGGGAGGTGTTCCCCGAGGCATACAACCTTCAGAAATTTAAGAAGAACACCAACTCCTACCTTCTTTCCCTAGGTTCCCACGATGTTCTCTGAACATTACAGGATATCCCTTTTCGAGGGAACCAGAACATAAAAAAAAAAGTGTAGTTGTTGTGTTATGGAAACAAACTACAACTGTACAGAAAGTTCCGTGATTACCAGTGCTCCGCTAGTAGCTACAAATTACTTTATGTTACAGAATATCTACACTTGTATGATTCATTTGTACTCTTGTTGAACTTGTAGTGTTTGTGTTATAGGCTTCAGAATCCAGCCAAAGTACAAGCAGTTCCTGCATCGGGCGTTCAGGCCCTAGTACTATGTCAGCTGGAAACACCACACCGCAGAGCTATCAAGATGTAGATGACGTATATACAATTCTCAATATGTAAACTTGTGCTTAGTAATAAATCACTTTCATTTGCTTTTACCCATATTCTCCACAGTACGGGCCTAGGACGTAATTTTACTCACCGTATAGTCACAATGATTCGCTCTTCTGGTTTTACTTGTTGTTGTAAAGATGGTCTTTTTTTTCCTAGCGATAAAACACTCTCTGCAAAATGTAGTCAAACGTTTTCCTGGACAATCGCGTGTTTTCAAAAAACCGTACTTCGTCGTTACGCAACTGTTTAAAGAGATGATGGTATTCGCCAAATTTCTGTCGTTGTCGATTTATTTATTGGATGAATCCCCCATCGTTTTTTCTGTTTACGCGAGTGTAAAATTCGCCTTGCAAGTAAATTGTTACTTGCGGGTAAACGGTGTAGACGACATGGCGTTTACACGGCATACGCAATCCCAGGCGTCTGGGTAACGGGTCCTGGCTTCAGCAGAGATGTGGTAGGCTTGGAGCATGCCGAGCTGTGACAAGTCGAGTTCAGGAGCACAAGCTCACTGTCAAACTGGTACCGAGGGTGGAGGGGATCCCCAGGGTGGCTCCCTGCTCCTCTGTTTGGTGTTGGCCCTCTCGGGGGGTAGTGTTCGCTGGTGGGATCCGACAGTGGACCCGTTACCCGTTCATGGGAGAGCATACCTTGAGTAAAGGGTATTCAATCCCCCCTCCGCCTTACAGTTGGTGTGCTAACGCGCTCCAGAAGGTGGGAGGCCGTACCAGTCCCGGAACATCGGACTGTAATGAAGGTCATAGGTGCGCGCCAAATTGATTATAGCGCACCGACCTTGTCGTAGTGGTGGCTAGTGAGCTGCGGCGCATGAGGGGTGGGATTATCCGGTTGTATGTAATCGAACGACGGTATGTGCAATGTAAGGGAAAACCCCGGTTTCTGCCCCAAAACGGAGGTATAAGCAAGCCATGGCCTCCACAGTCGGACACTCGGGGGGGGCGGCTTTGAACGTAACTGGGGAGGGGGGCTAACCGCCCCCCGGTGGCGGTCGTAACTATGACTCGCTGGCGGGAGTAACTATGACTCTCTTAAGAATGGGCTTGCATTTGTGATTGGCGGGGAGTATTTGCTACGTCGAGAGGCTTGACAACCCTCTCTCTGAGTGCTTTCCTTTCGCGAGAAAAGTGCTCTTCTTTGCTAGGAATTAGCTTTCTCCGCACTTTCCACAGGTGTTAGTTCGTTTCTGACGAGAGTAAGTTGCTCCGCGGCAGTGGGAGTTGTAAAAGCGCAACAGGAACCTGCTGCCGTTCATGGCACAGCCTCTACGTGGCGACGCCATCAACTGGCAATGCTCGTCCCGAAGGGTCGAGGTATGCCAGGCTAAGTGCCGACCAACCTTCTGGTCAGCGGATCCCGGCTGGTCACCGAAAGGATCCACCGGGGAACATTGTTAACATTGTTTCTTGGAAGGGGTGTCAAGAGTGACACTTGGCATTAGGGTGGGCAGGGGCATTCTCCTCTTAGGCCTAGCTAGCCGAAGAGGTTTGTTTAAAATGCTCGATACAATTAAAGAAGAGGTGCCTCGGCCAGGTCTGTAAACGATCCTCATACATACCCGGAACCTCGGGGGGATCAACAATTACCAACGACCCAAAGCAATGAACCGGCAAACGAACCGATTCTCATTGTTGACAGTGATGAATCGGATGACGAGTTGGCTCCAAACGCAGAAGAGCAACCCGTAAACGAGGGTGATGAAGTAGTGGTCATCGAAGATGTACTGGATGATCCAAGGTACTACAACATTGTAGTACCTTTCAGAGAGCGTTCCTGTCAGCGCTGTCTCCGCGCGGGCAGAAACCTCGTATTCATGGCACTGAATGAGCAAATGAATCACGCCAAGGGGGTACACCCAGCCTCCGAAATAGTTTTTGAGTGCACAAATTGCGAGAGACTATTTCCTAAGAAACATTCGGCTGTGTGCCATGTCCCGAAGTGCACCGGGGGTAGGGCTCGGCCGGCTCGAGGGCACGAGTGTGGCATTTGCGGCGAGTCCTACGATACGCAATGTGGATTATCCCAACACGAGCGGCTAAGGCATCCCGTCGCCAGAAACGAGGCCAGAGCGGCTGGTACACTCAGGGTTCAGCCGCCCGCAGTGAGGATACCTAGACATAATCAGGTCTTCACTGAAGAGGAAATTCGCATCATGCTAGAGTGCGAAGTGAGGTACCAAGGCGACGGGAGAATTGTCAAACACAGAATGGGGCCCCTAATCCGAACAAAAACTCTAAAACAACTTCGTGACGAAAGGGCTGAAACCCGATACAAAGAAAGGCGAGATGAGTATGTAGCAGCTCATCTCGGAGCCGCGGGGCCCCCAATAGATCCGCTTGATCAGCCCGCTTGCGAGCGGGCCGTCTCTCCACCGATATTTACAAATGATGCCGCGGCACGTATCGAGATGGATGAGGTAATCCAGCAGCGCGACACTCCCCCGTGGAACAAGGAGTGGCGCACCGAGGTCGTCACGTCAGCTCTGGCTCAACAGTTGCCCCAAAATGCCAGACGGCCTCCTGAGATAATTAACTCACTTGAACTACTCGCAGGCGCGCTGCGGAAGGTACCCCAAGAAGAACAGTCCGTGGACCAAACAGATATAGATAACCTATATCAAATGGTCCTAGACTGTATCGGAAGGGAAGGCCGACCAAAGCCGCCAAAAAGGCGAAAGGTCCGCGGTAGAGGTAATATCCAGCCTTATCTCTACTCGTAGACCCAAGAACTGTTCCGCAAAAACCCAGGCACAGTGGCACGGCACGTCCGCAATAACGTGGACTGGGTGAGCACCGGCGAAGTAAGGTGTTCAGATGCGGACGTGCGGGAGCTGTATCAGAATTTATGGGGAAATCCGCTGGAGGTACAGTATCCGTTCCTAGAAATCAAAGAAAGAATCTCCCAAATCAACCAGTCCACGGCGGCAGGCCTCGACGGATTCCTTCAGGTGACGTGAAAAAGGCCGCCGTGATCGAAGTTCTCTATCTCTTTTTCAACTCAATAATGGTAGTTGGCTTGATACCATCAGAGTGGAGAAAGAACCGCACAATTTCAATCCCCAAAGAGGGTAAGGACGATAGTAAAGCGGAAAACTATCGTCCGATAACAATCTCCTCCATTCTCAGCCGAATCTATTTCGGCATACTAGACCAGAGAGCTAGAGGAGTAGTGCGGTTCTCACCACGGCAGAAAGGGTTCATAAAAGAGGCGGGGTGCTTCAACAACGCACAAATCTTCGAAGAAGTGCTACGGCACTCGAAAGTCCACAAAGGCCTGGTCGCAACGATTCTGGACGTGTCTAAGGCGTTTGACACGGTACCACATTGGGTACAAGAGCCAGCGTTGCGCAAAAAGGGTCTTCCACCGGAATTCACGAGGCTGGTGGTCGACGCCTACACCGATGTGCAAACCTCGATTGAACTGAAGGCACCAGTTGAGATACGCCTCCAACGCGGGGTCAAGCAAGGTGACCCCTTGAGCCCATTTTTATTCAATGTAGTAATGGAGCCGTTACTACTAGCGTTGGAAAGTCAACCTGGGTACAAGATCAATGATCAAACAAGTGTATCTAGCCTTGCTTTTGCGGACGACATTTCACTCCTGGCTCAAAATGTCGAGCAAGCTAGGTCACAAGAACCAAAGACTCCTGGTACTTGGCTGACCCCGGGTTGACACTCAGCGGTGGTGAAGGGATCACGGCGGCGGGGGCCGGTGATCACCTTGTCTACTTAGGCGCCACCTTCTCTCCCTGGACAGGAATGTCTGTCGAGGACTTAGGAGTCAACTTTGCATCAGTGCTCAGCAGAGTCAAGAAGCTGACACTGAAACCGGCCCAAAAAGTAGACTTAATCACCACCTACCTAGTCCCGCACTACCTGCACAGATTGACTCTCGCGATCCCGTCCCTGAATGAAATCAGGGCACTAGACCAGGAGCTGCGGGTAGTTATCAGAGAAATTCTCCACTTGCCGCAGGCTACAACAAATGGGCTTTTATACTGCGGCAAGAAAGACGGGGGACTAGGAATTCCAAGGTTAGAATGGCTCCTAACCTCAGCAACCCTAAAAGCTAGCCTGAAATTTGTGGATAACCCCGACCCAGTAATGCAAGCTCTGTCCGCTGGGACCAAGATGGAGTCCCGTCTGCAATCCTTGGCCCGAGCGGCTCGAATAAACTGGCCGGTAGACCCGGCCATCCTCAAAAGCTGTAACACCAAAATGAGGAAAAGAGAGCTTGCAAGATGGAACAGCCAAGGTTCTCAAGGGAAATCCATCGCGGCTTCACGGATTCCCAAATATCGAAAGCTTGGCTTGCCGAGCCAAAACTCCTCAAGCCGTGCCGTGTTCTCAGAATTAGAACAAATTCGTGTGCTAACAGGGTGGCCATGAAAAGGGCTGTTTCAGTACCTAACCTCAACTGCCACCAATATGATACCCAGTTGGAGACGCTGGGCCACATTCTTGGTCAGTGCAGATACACGAAACCATCGAGGATGAGAAGGCACAATGAGATTCGCGACCTCATTGTAGCAGAGTCAACAAAGCAGGGCCCAACGGTAGCAGTAACGGTGGAGCCGACGTTGGTCGCTCCCTGTGACGGAAATCTCAAACCTGACCTGGTGATACAAAGCCAGGGTAGGGTCTTCGTGGTCGATGTAACAGTCCGCCACGAAGATGGGAAAAGTCTGGCCATAGGACGCAATTCTAAAATCGAAAAATATAGCCAACTGCTACCGCAACTCCGGCAACGGTATCAAGCCACCGAAGCCGAAGTCCTACCAATAGTGGTAGGAACAAGGGGGGCAATGCCCAGGGAGAGTACCAAGTGCCTAGCCAAACTTGGGTTGAAAAGTAAGAGCATTCTGAAGACTATGTCTTTGATAGCTCTACGTTGTTCCATCGAAATATATCATGATTTCATGGACTACAACGCCCCCCTCCGCCAACGAGATTGGCGACCCCCATAGGAGCCGCAACCTATGGGGGCAAAACTCCTGGTCACCTGCTGCCATGTAATTTTTAATCTGTTGTCCGCCTATACCCTTATTGGTATAGGTTTGTTTCTAGGTAACATACCTAGTTTTGAGCCCATATACACCTATTCATTGTTTTGAAACTGATTGTTTCAAACTAACTTTTGAAATTTTCTAAATCGCCCATACATGGCATGCGAGTCGTAAGATGCACAACAACTTGTTGTTGAGCATCACGGCGGCGGGCAGGAAGTGGGCACAAATGCTAGCTTCCTGGCGACGGTTTCCAAGGAGCTTTCTTTCCCTGGTAACCAGATACCTCTTTGAGGTCCTGGGCTAACAGTCGTTCTCTGCGGAGACTCGTTTGGAAAAAAATTCTAAGCAGTGCTTTCCTTTCCTGGCGGAAGAGAGGTTTCTCTAGGCCAGGAGTGCTAGAGAGATGAGGTAGTCATGGGGCTGCGGCAAAGAGTGGTCCACTAAGGATTTCGATCCGAACGGTCCCAGCCGCAGACCCCATCAAGTAGAAATACAGGCGACCGCGCCAACCATAGGAAAGGCCTCATGCATAGATGAGCAATAAATAAATAGCCACTTGCACCGCTTAACCGCTGCGCAACTCACCGCCTACCGCTCGCCGCTTACCGCCAGCCGCTTGTATCGTACCCAGGGCTTTACAGATGCGTTTCCTATGATGCGGCTGACGCCTAGTACTGCTCATGTGACAATTTATTTATCCGTTTCCTTTCGAGCGTCAGACGCAAGAGTCAAACGCTGGCGGCTGCAGACGCCGCGGCCCTGACCCTGTTCGGCAATCAAGCGTCAGCCGCCGGTTGTGAAAGTCGTGACTGTCGAAAGTTTTATTTACTGCAGAGGAAGATGAAACATTGGTGGAATAAAAAAAAAGAAATACAATGCATAGAATACACAAAGTCGTCTTCACCAAGGATTCAATATAAATTGAAACACAATTGGTAGACCACAGGTGAAAAACAACTACTTTCCTAGCAAATACCACGCAGAACGTTGAATGATATTCACCTGACAATCCATGCAAACTTCCATATAAATGGATATTGATCGCAAATGTTTCTTTCTGATAAGCTCGATTATGTTTAATTCATGGCGTGTTCGCCTAACAATCCGCATACCGGTTTCAGGCTTTTTGGCCCTCATCAGTACGGAGTAGTCACCAGCCAGAGATCCGGACAGCTCTGGCCGAAGCGAGACACAACATAAACCAAATCACCATCGAGCTTAAAACATCTTTAGGTACGTCGGAAAAGATAACTTTGGTGGAAATAGTTGAAAAAAACCCTTGCCTTTACGATTTACAACTGTCAACCTATAAGGATCAGAGATAAAAGATTCAGCTTGGAAGGAGATTGCAGAAGTTGTTGAAAAACTAGGTAAGTAAATGATTTATTATTCAGTTCTTGTGATATGTTCTTGTTGCCATGAAATCCTCCCAGAATGGCTATTGAAATAATCCATGAAGATATCTCTCACAGCAAATCCGTCCATGTTTGCAAATCCTCCAGCTCTGGCTAGTGGAGTCATGTTTCCTACGGGTAATGGCTGTGTTTGATCATATTCGTAGTGTGGATTATTTTGAGATTCCAGGTATCCATCTCTAAGTAGATTATGAAGACAACAGGCCACAAGTATCAAATTATCGGTTGTTTCTTCTTTCAATGAGATGGGTGTATAAAAAAATCTGAATATTTGAGACAATAAACCAAACATATTTATTTTCTCTATTGAAGAGCTTACCCATATAACTTTTTTTAAGATAACCATAAAAATATTCGTGAAGGAAAAACATTGATTTTATTTAAAAAAAGCCAATGAAAATGCCCACCTCCTTGTTGAATGCAGGCTTGTGCCGGTAAGCCATTTTTATTGTTATCTTAAAGTAATATTCATAGGCGTGTAACTTTGAAAAAAATAAAAATGGATATACAAGTTTTGCGTTTTTTTTACATTACGATACGGAACACCTTGTATATATAGGTACTAATTTTAATTTATTTTTCAGGAGCAAATCTAACAAAGTAGAACAAGACTGTGGTAATACAACTGCAGACGACACAGATGATAGTGACATAGAACCAACTGAACAAAGTATTGTGCAGCATCAATCTCAAATCGTGAATCCAACTCTGCTGCAGCATCAAGTTCAAATTTTCGATTCGAAAAAACCAATTAACAACAAAAAAAATGTAAAATATCTGAGATGATGGATGGAGACAGAAAGATCGTAACAAAGTATTGCAAATGATAACGAACGATGAAAACGATGATGTTAGACTATTGTTTAAAAGTATCGCAGCATCAGTTAAAAAACTTCCATCTGAGTTAATTAATGAAGCAAAAATGAAAACATTGCAAACCGTTTTTGAATTAGAAAGTCGTGCCAAAAGTACGACTTCCACGCCTTTTATTTCTCCAGGAAGTGACTCAGCATCTTCTAATTTTTCCCTTGTTTATTCACCCCCTCCACAAGTCATTCCTGCAGCGAGTAATAACGCTTCTGAACCCTATAATGATGATGTTACTTATACATCAGGAAATAATGTCACAAAACAATCATAAGTTAGAAAAAAGATTCATTTTCATTTTTACAAGATTACCAAGACAGTTTAATTCAAAATTAATAAATCAGGCCATTTAATAATCAACAACAAAAAACCAGGCCGACAATCCAAAACATTTGTGTCCCATTTTAAGCGACCTAGAAATCCCAAATTGAAGAAACAACAAAGCAGAATTGCTGAATTGCTAACCTCGATCCAGTTGATGCATAAAAACAATTAGGTTTCGAGGTAAGGGAAAAAACAAAGATTAGTCAGTAGTTGTCAGGTCCTGGGGTGGGACACAAGTATTTAGTTGGTGAAGTGCCCCTCCTCTACAAGATCAAAGCTGGAAGTGGAAGATGTTCCCCATTGTGTAAGGCCCCACTTTTATTGTACAAACTTGTTATATTGTTTTGTTGATCATCCCGATATTTTGCACAGTGCCTTCTTGGGTTTACTTTTTTATATATTTAGCTGCTCTCATTCTAAATCCCTCTTGACTATGTTAGGTTTGTGTTTTTGGTAAATAAAGTGTTCTCTTTTGGTTAATCAAGTATTACTATCTGTTACCCGTTCACAACGAATTAACGGGATCCTCAATCCCGGAGTTGCGACATATGGTGGAGGTGCCAGCCTCGATACCCAGAGGCCTCCCTCTTTCAAAATTTGACATTTTTGAAGTTGAGTTTCCGTGTGATTTATTTCGGCCAAAACAAACTTTGGTGGTAAATATTGTCCAACTAACGCAAATCAAATCATTTATTTTTCACATTTGAAAATATACATGGTATAAGAACTATCTACGAAAATACATCCGGTTGTGGGAAATTTCAGTAGTCCCAAAAAAGAGAGTGGTAAAATTATCCTACTACTTATAAGTAATAAGGAAAAGGTGTAACGGTTCAATGTCTCGTTACAACAATATATCTGAACTCATTATAATCGATTCATTTTTCATTTTATAATACTCCGTCGTATTGTCAGACCTCTTACTCGTAATGAATTCAACAAAACAATAAGGGTTCCGAGAACAACCTGTTGGATATTCTGAGAACTGTCATCAGTTTATGAGTGATCTACTTCTTATCATAGGGAACTAATTTGCTGTTTGGAGGCCGTGGGCCATAGATGGCATATGCATTCACTTATCGATCGTTCTAATTCGAAATATTTATCGATATTTTGTTTTTCTGAATAGGTTTTTGATCGATGGAATTCGTAGTGGTACGAAAATAGGAATATTGGAGATGGGCAGTTGAATTTCGGCCATTGTGTTTTCAGTTGGTTGAACAGTTACGCGAATTTCTCTGAAATGATTTTCAGCCACATAGTGGGATATGATTTGCGAACCTGATTATTCATTTCTTGTTGGTGAATACCGATTTTGCTGTTATTTGGAGAAGGAACTATCTTCCTAGGAAGGATTTATTTTCAACCGATTGAAATTCATAAATTTCGCCGATCAGTAACGAAGCATCCATTACAAGTTTTTTAGTTGAGGTGATGCAAACCCTCATCCAGAGGTATGTTCATTATATTTTCTGTATCTGGTTCGGAATGTTTGGGTACTCGCATTTTCTCATGCACTATTCGTTTTTCAGGGTTTTCGTGCACCCCTTTTGGTTACCATCATTGTCGCCTATGGCCCATGCCTGGTGAAACCTATTCGCATGATGAGATGTCTGTTGAGGTTGGATGCTGACTATTAACCATTTACGTGACCAAGGACGTTAGTTAAGAAAACTGAACATCATTTTGGAGTTATACCACCGAGTGATTAGAGTACTTGTACTTAAGCTTCTTCGAGTATCTTCGTTGGATTTATTTTCTTGGGTGGAGCCCCAAGGATCCTACAGATAAGCCTAGCATTACGAACTGTTTTTTTTCCATATATCTAGTTCTTATTCCTTACTTGGGACCTTCGTATTTGAGTATAGATGGTGTGTACCACCATAAATATATCACAGGTATCCGTGTGAACCTCATATGCGCATATCTGGTATACCTAATTATTATTATTTTTGTTATATGAAACTGATTTCATCAAAATCTCTATCCCTTTATATCGGTGTTGTTCATGTAACATTTTCATCATTGACCATATAAAGTACTGCAATTTAATAATAGTCATTTCACCGAATGTTATCTTCGATTGATACTCAAGTAAAGTATTGTGTAGAAAGTTCCGTTTGATTTTTGATATATGGATACCAACAGTAAAAGTTGAGTGTACAGGGTGGGTCCCAAACATATAAATATATATATATATATATATATATATATTTTTCTTGATTTTGTCTCTTGCACGTGCGCATTTAAGCACCCATTCCTAGGAATCTTATTTGATATTCCATTTCAACAAAAGGACGTCGCAAAGGGTTGCATGTGGTGTCCGGGATCCATTTAATGTCGTAGGAAAAACGGTTACTGAGGAGTAACACACTGAAAGTGGAACTGACGGAGATACCGGAAGAGTTTAAGCCACGTCATCGCAGCACAGACATACCAACAACACAGCAAAGCCCATTTGAAGGCAGACCAAGAGTAAATGGATCCCCTATTCGATCACTCAGTCTCATTCAAACAAGGAGCGCAACAGTTGAAAAACCGATAGGGAGCACATCAAAATAGAGGAATCCCCAAAAAAAAAACCCGGAAGAAGAGCCAAAAATGAACCCCCCGAAAAAATCAAACCAGACTCGGGAGAAAATTTTAGGCGAATTGTGTGAAGAAAAAATGGCAAACACAACAATAGAAGAGACACTACCAAGAACCCTCCAACCAGCAACACCAAAATTCATCCCGCCCCCAACATTCAACCCTGGAACAGACAAAGCAAGTGTATTCCTGAGAACCTACGAGAGAACGGCTATTTTTCTAGAAGGAGCAGCAAACATATGGTACAATAGGTACATAGAAAACGAGGAAAACTATAAGAAAACGTGGAAAGACACGACAAATGACTTCCTCGAGGAATATAATAGTGGGGTGATCAAAAGGGACTTGGAAATGAGGCTGCTCCAAAGGAAACAAAAATGGAACGAAAATATTCGGGAATACTTCTTCGATCTTCAAACCTTGTTCTACGAATACGACCCTTCAATGGACCCTGAAGAATTCAGGAAGTTCTTCGAAAATGGTATAAGCCAAGAACTATAAGTCGGCGCGCCGAACAGATAGAGTGATTCACGTGCATAACCATATATAAAATGCTCTATCGGTTCGGCGCGCTGACTATATATGGGGCCTACAGGATGCTGAGGGAAAAGACAATGGACATGGACATAGTTTTCAGATTGGAAGATATTACCAAACATGGAACCCACACAAACCTCTTCTCATGGGGTAACAGGCAAGAACAAACCAGAACACCCCCATGGAAAATACAGCAGAGACAAGAGTATGGGGACCAAGCGGTTACCAATCGCCCAAGAACGATAGAGATTACAGCTCCAACTACAGAGCAACAGATATATGCAGAGCAACGATTATCAGAGTCCAAGTGTAAAGGAAAGACCTACACATCATAGAACCGTTCACCCAAACACGAGAACCAACGATGGAAGACCGAGATGCTATCAATGCAATCGGGTGGGACACTTCGCTGCAGCCTGCCGAGACAATGGCAGTCACCCAAACGCCAACGGACGCCGCCAATAGCCCCCGGTGTCGTCCTGTCTACCACAGGGGCACCTCACTCCAGGAAGCACAACATCCTGATCGTCCCTGCTGTAATTCATGGAAAAGAGATGGAAATAATTCTGGATACAGGGGCCGAACAAAACATAGTACGGAAAGACATTTCAGACAGAATCCCACAAATGGCACAACGGAATTGGACGTAGAAATAGGCGAATTCCACACCCACTCATACTGGGGATGCAATTTCTGTCTGAAAGTAGAACCGTAATTGATTTACATCTACAGAAAGTGGTTTTCAAACGAGGAGAAATGGTATTCCCGGTAGCGCTGTTCAGGGGAGGAGCCAAAATCAGAACAACCAGCATAATCAATTAGAAGGCCATACCGAAGGAACACGAAAGGACCACCAGGGAACCACTTGCATCAAGGAATACAGGAAGAAAGCCATCAGTGATATCATAAAACATTAAATGAAATAAGGAGACTGGAAGGGGCTATAGCACAGGAAATAAAGACTCACGACACGAGGAATCAGAGCAAGGAAAAACAAGAATTTTTGGTCAATTATCAGGAGACGGAGGTGAAAAAAGAACAATCGGCAAAAAAGGGAAGCACAAGCGGAAGATTACAAGGAAACAAAAAACCAACAAATCTGACATGCTCAAACTGGACATTATCCATAAACGACCTAGTGAAACTTCTAACCGCTATATATACAATCATGGCCTTCATACTTTCAACCAGGTTACACCACAAAAGCACGGCAGATAGAACAGAAAATCGGACCAAGAATTGGCAGAAGGACTAAAAAGCCCTTCGTTGGCCAAAAAACATAAAATTACAACACAAGCAATCATCCACACTGGCAAAAAGGAAGCAATGATAAGATCGGAAAAA
Organism: Gonioctena quinquepunctata; assembly: GCA_018342105.1. NCBI lineage: Eukaryota > Metazoa > Arthropoda > Insecta > Coleoptera > Chrysomelidae > Gonioctena > Gonioctena quinquepunctata. Next base: position 161,891 of record JAFIRS010003025.1, read on the forward strand.
GCGACAGAACCAAGATGGGCGGTTGAAAGGAAAAAAGGGACAATACGGGAAGATACAATCATCGAAGCAGAAGGAAAGGTGGACGTTGCGGTGAATTTGAAGAAAGAGGATAAGGAGTGGGACTTCGAAATAAACGAACAGTACTTCTGCAATAAACGACTGATTTGTGTCAAGGACCTAGATGATGGAATGATTAATACAATGACAATAATGAATAGAAATAACCATAGAATGAAAATTTTGGAGGGATCCACAGTGGGATGGCTGTATAGAACGAAAATGCCCTTGGAAAAAGAAAAAAGTTTGGGGGAAACAGAAGAAGTAACATTGCAAGATACGACATCGCGAATATAAAAAAAGGAGGTTCAAGAAAAATTTGGGGTCACTCCTTTAAAAAGGGGTGTCTTTTTAAAAATCCACACGCTAAAATGGGGCTTTCCAAACCCCCAACTGAACCATCATCGATGTGGGGGTGCGAAACCTATCAAATGTAGGCCATATAAGGTTTCTCAGAAAGAACGGCCGTTATTGATGAACAAATCAAGAATTGAGGCACAACATCATAAAGCCCCTTTTCCGCCATGGGCAAGCCCAGTGGTACTGGTGGGAAAAAAAGATGGAAGCATTCGGTTTTTTTGGGGTTACCGAAAAAACCCGGAAATTTTATACCCAAGCCCAAACATAGATGACATTCTCACATATTTAGTCGGGCAAAGTATTTTTCTACTTTTTGTTCAGCGGATACTGGCAGGGGTGGGGAAAGTAAAAAAAACCCCCCCCCGCATTTTTCGGTACAGGGTCACGGAAGCTACGAATTCCCCGTTCTTAGTTTTTCTCTGAAAACCCCCCCCCTTTCAGGCACTTCAGATATGGTTTCAAAGGAATGAAGTGGAAGGATGTCCTTATTTACCTGGGCGATGTCATTATTTTCTCAAAAAAAATCAGAAGAGCACCTAGAAAAATTGAAAGGAAATCTTCAACCGCCTAAAAAATCCGGCCTCACACTCCCAAAACCCCGCAAGTCATATATATCCAACCCCCAGTAAAGGGA